>VXBC01010158.1:0-122310 GCA_013399945.1 Ploceus nigricollis
GGAGAGCCAAGAAACAAGCACAGAACTCCAAGCACGGCCTTACCACTGCTGAGCAGAGGGGAAGTAAGGAACTGAATTGAGTAGATGCTGTTCCTGGGAGCAAGAATGAAAGAAACATTGAGAGAAATAGAAATCAGAGGAGAAATGACTCATCAAAGGTATTCTGACATGTTTCAACCTTAGAAGAGGCAACTTGGTTGAGCAAATAGTCTCAAAAACCACTAATAGTCTAAAAAAACACCACCATGACAAAAAACTACAATGTATTCTGAAATCTGGCCAAAATTCTTTTTCATGCTTGGTGCAATCCATTAAGTGTTCTGCTTTTCAAGAGGGAAAAATAGTATATATGGTTAGTTGATTCACATGAAAACTGCAACCATATTTTGGATTTTATGCTAACCTGGGTAAGCTAGATCAATAAATTAAACTTCCTGTGAAGATATAGGGAAAGTGAACCTTTCCACTAGCTGCTGGTGTTACTGGGTTAGTTTTATTATAATTAAACCTATACAGCATGGGCCAAGAGAGCAAAACTGCACATTAGGCATCTAATCAACACTGTAAACCCAAATCCAACATTTCAAGCACAGCAGGATCCATCTAAGCACCCTCCCACCCAGATGAATTATTAGAGGACTCTGATTTATGAAATTTCAATACTTACATTAAAGAAAGCCAACAGCTGAAACTTCAAGAGTAGAATTAAAATGTAATATAAACATCAGTCCAAATATTGCGTAGCTTTAATAATGACATTAATTTTGCTAATAAATAAAGATGACTGAAAATAAGATTCCAGTTTCAAATGAAATTTTAATATTTTAGAGTTTAAGAGATTTATTTTCTGTCCTGAACCAAGGAAAAAAGTAACAATTCTGAGTTTGAGATGAAAAAAAAAGTGACAATTCTGAGTTTGATATGAAAATAAAATTTATCTTGCAGAGATTTTAATTTCTCTTCTGCTGCTGTCCCCCCTTTTTCATTTTTCTCCTCTTTATTTTGTATTTTAGAAAGAAGTAAAGAAAAGAATGGAGCAAAGGAAGAAGGAAAAAAGAGAGAGAGGATAGAGCTAAAGAGAGAGAATGGAAAGAAGAAACAGAATGAGAAAGAAGAAAGAAAAGAGAGAGAAAGAGGAAGCATTATTGCAAATTTTATTAGTTTCATTCATCATTTTTTCTTTTCAAAGTATAAATAGCTACACAGATAAAAATGTTAAAACAGTTTATGTGCTTTATTAGCTCACATGTACACACTGTATTTTGGGGTTATAAGCAGAAACAAATTATTTGGGACTAAAGCACAATGGATTTGCTTGAAACATTGAGACTTCCAGCATCTTTTCAAAATCCATATCATCAGGATAATTTTTGATGGGGAAAAAAATCTGGTCATTCTGGATGCTAATGTGAAATAATATTGGGATGGATAAAAGCTATTTATTAGTAAATTTGAGACTCTTTTTCTGTGACAATTATGAAGGAGAATTATGAATTATGAATTATGAATTATGCACATACACACATATCAACGTATGAATAAATCCAAGTTTCCTTTGCATGGCAGAAGTGTTGTACAACTTAATGACAACCCGGAGTTCAAGGTTTCAGGTAACAGCTTTATTATTGCCCTCTTTACTTTGGAGTGCTTGTTGCCAGACTGCTTATCTGCTCCTCAATAAAAAACAGGTCAGGATAAAGTATTAATCAAATATATTGATTTTTTTTTCATGAATACCCTTTAATTTTAAATACATGTGCATGCCTCTCCTTCTTTGTGTGCAAAAGCAGATTATTCATATTGACATGTATTTGTGGAGAGCATAGTTGGAAACCTAACAGTTTTTAAATTAGACATTTTAATTAGATTAAATTAGTGCTGTTGTTCATTTAGGTACAGCTATATAGAATACTTCTGAAAAGTCTTTGTTCTGTTTGCATTGCACTGGCCTTTGATATAGATATCAGGGTCCTAGAGGCTATAAATCGGCATAATGCACTTCTGCTGTTCTCTCATTTATAACTTAAAGTTCTGATTCACCTCAGGTACTGTCCTGCTATACTTATATGCACCTGCATAGTTTGTAGTCCCACTTCTTGACTGAATTTAGAAAGTAGATCCTGTTATGATTTTTAAAACATATATTCTTATTTCAGCTCAGCATTTCAATCAACTTAGAACTTTTAGTTAATCCTTTGTATATTTTATACCATTCAATGTCTTTCTATACAGCACACAAGAGATCTGTAATATTAAGGAAGCACAATAATTGCTTCTATCAGTTAACAATGTTATAGTTAAATGCCAGCTAAATTATTGAGAGATACTGCTTAGTGCTGTGGGGATAATCTAAACTGAAATACTAGAAAATGCTGTTCCCACCTATTCTTCACTGACAGATTTGTTCTTTTGCAAAGCAGGTCCATTATGATCCTGATTCAAGCCGAATGGAATTGCCTTCATCAAATGAAGGTTGGAGATTTTAAACACAAACCGGTGGGAATATGTAAACACAGAGAGATGAAATAGAAATCAATCTGAGTCAAACCTACCAGAAACCTAGAAGAGATACAAGAGAATTTTATGCTTTAGAATACTGCTAAAACAATTTTAAGAAACTGCATGGTCTTCTAGGATTATGACTCAGTTAATAGCCCAAATGCCTCAGGTAAAGAGTTGCATCAATAGTAAGTGATCTCTAGCACTAATGTGCATATTTACATGTTCTTTACCCTCTGAGCTCCTCTGTGGGTTTGCATATGAACTTCCATCACATACCATTGTACATTCTTTGCTCCAATAGTTTTTCAAACACACTTTATCTGCTCTGTCTGGCATTGTAAATATATGTGTGCTTAAGTTAAGGATAATTATTATAGCTTAATATGTTTGTTTACTAAATACTTTTATTGCAAGATGATGGAGGGGAAAAAAACTGCCAGTGAAATACAATAATAGGTTAAATCCAAGCCAACTCTATAATAAAATAAAACAGCATTTTATAGCCGTTCACTGCTTTGGTCCAGCTGGTATGAATTGAGATAACTCCGTTGATGCCAATTTATAGCAGATAATGAGCAATTTCAGTCTTTCAAGCAAAGAAGAAAGAGAAATGAGATGTGGAAAATGAAGGAAAGATGACTTTTAGGATGTAATATGTCAGAAAAAAAGAAAGGCAAAGTCCAGGAACTTGATACAGATGACAGTGGCATCTGTCAGTAAAAAGTTCCTACACAGTTTCAAAGTGTCCTATCAAGGTGCTGTGGTGAGTGCCAACAGCAGAACATCCATGGGCAGCTGTCATTTATGAAAAAGTACTCCTATCCCAAATAAGAAACAAAGACCATATGTTATTACACCTTCAAAGGACTTCTCTGCATGTGCAGATGTATGGATATATGTGTTTGTGTTATTCCTGTTTAGTGGCAGAGATTTTGGAGAACTGCATAAGTTTTTCCAGACTGAGAACACAACCTGGATGGAAACTTGCCATAAAACACTCAACTAATATTAAATAGCATAGGTTTTCATCTAATGTAAATACTCTAATTTAAACCACTTGAGGATATGCCAGTTCTGTCTCTAGAACTGGCAGCTACTTTCCAGATTGATAACATTTTAAAATCTGGGCAGGAAAGGGAGGAACAAGGAATCAGTAAGGTCAATTTGAATCTTCAGCATTTCCTTTTGATATACTGATGGTACAAAAGACTGCTGAAATATAAAAACACATCAAAATCTGTTAATTTTGTATTTTGTTGGGTTTTTTCTTAGTAATTCTTTATTTTCAAAGCATACTTGCAAATAATTCTACTAATTGCATATAGTTTCTAACTAAATACTAAAATACATAATCTGTGTTCATGAGTGTGCTGTAATTGTCCCATCACTGTGTTCTCATTGTGTGTGATGGAAATTATAAATGAAGGCAAACAACAAAGTACTTCAAGCAGTTATTAGAAATTCAAAGAAAATTTGTCTTTGATTATTACAGGGAATTGTAAGTCACCTATGGCCATGGATTTCCAGTGACAAAATTTTCCCTGGGCTGCCCTTATTATCCTTCATATTAAGTTTAATAACGATCTGTGAGTACTAAGTTATGAGATTTATTTGATTTAGGTGGACTTCCTAATTCACTTAGACTTATGTACTCATTGGTCATTAGAATATTTCACAGCGGATGAGGCTCAGTCTGGCACTTAGCAATTTTAGAACATATTACCAGGGTAATGAATATTATTTCTATTTCAGCCCTGTCCTTGTCCCCATTCATTATGATCTCACCTGTCATGATCTGTCTGATGTTGCTTTTTCCAGTGTCCCCACCCATACCTGGCAGCTTTATGACCATGGAGCGAAAACCTTTTTGCTGTAATGCAATACATTTAAAACTTCTTAGTTCAGCTTTTTTAAGGTAACTACTAGTACCTAACAAAAAAAACCAAATTATTTTTTTTGTGTTAACTTCACTAGTGTAATTTAGAGCTTTTATTAGGTGATTTGCACAAAAATGGAATATCTTCTTTATACTAGAATTGGATTCAAAAGATCCCAAATCAACAAACCTTGTTACCCAGTCATCTCCTGAGTCCTCATATTAAGTTTCAGGAAGCTCAGAGATATGGCAGAGATTTAGAAAAAGTTATTATTTACCTAAAATACCATAACAGAAATTGATGTCTTCATCATTTTATACTTATTTTCTTTTTAATACTTTGTTATCACATCAGGAAACAGGAAAAAATCTAGCAAAATAATCAAACCTTTCCTTTATCATTCTTTTCTCTTGAATAATACATCTTGAATAGGTAAAATAGCCACATCTAGCAAAAATTGTGAAAATAATCAGGAGCATAAAGAACATAAGTTGTATTAAAAAACTATGTAAGGAAAAAAAATCAAAGGAAATTCTCCAACAAGACAGAATATCGAAAGCAGCACATAGAAAATATACATTTGATATGACAAACTGAATTTTACAGTTTGATGGACACTAGTTGAACAAAAATCAGTTTAAAAAACCTTAAAGCAAGAAAAGAGTGTCAGATCACAAATAATTAATTAAAAGCATGAAGGAGAACCCAGATCAAATCCCAAAGCTAGCTTCCTCTAATTAATTTAATCAGACATGTTCATGACAAAGGAAACATGGATTTCATTACTCGAGGGCAGTGGAGGCTTAATTTCATATCCGGTGAAGTCAGTGAAACCTTTGCTATTAGCATAAGTAAAGAAGCAAGAATTTGGAGATTATATTGATAAACTGCATAACCTGTTTCCTTACAGGACTCAAACTCTTGGTTCTTTAACAGTGTGTAGGAAGATTAAGCTCTGGCAAAAAGGGTTGAAAACAATGTGGTCTGAGCAGAGGGAATCTCATAACATGCCCAGAGGCCAGCAGCAGGAGATGGTACCTCTCAGTGTCTACGGTTCTGCAGTGCTACACTGGGCATGTCATTAAGAGATTTAAAGTGTTTCTACATCCATTTGCAACATGTGATATCTTCCAGCTGCGTATGCTTTCTATTTCTGGATTTTTCCAGCCAGGGGTTGATTCTCTTTTCTTAAACACCTAAGGCAGAAGTCAATGGTAACACAAACTCTCCCCACATTTTTGTTCTTACTTTTTAGAGAAAGGAAAGAAAAAATCCACAAACCCAAACAAAACCACTGCAAAATCCCCAAATCCCCCAAATAAAAAAAAAAAAAGAAACCCACAAGGTTTAAAACATTAATCAAAGTCAAGAAATCAAAATTTATATTGAACAGTAATGGGGCAAAAGGTATAAAAAGCTCAGGAAAACAGGAGTGCCCACCTGGAAGGCAGAAGAATAATATTCCCAATGGCACAGCCCCCCATTCCCAAAGTATATAGTCCCAATCCTCCTGCTGTGGACAAGGATAAGGTTAACATTTTTATTTATGAAAAGAGTTTTTATATGTCATAATTAGTTTTTGTCTGTAGCTTGTGGTAATAGAAGAGGAAACACTCACTAAGGTGAAAGCAGCTGTGTACTTTAGGATCAGGGATAGTTGTTTAAACAAATAAGAAAACTAAATTTTCTAGCATCAGAAACAGTCAAAGTCTCTGGAACAAAATTTCCATAAAAAGAATTACAAGGAACAAATCTATCAAAGATGCAAATAAAAGATGTGGAGCTCTTTTCTTCAACATATCAGATTAATGAAATGACCATTTTAGAACCAGCAGCCTTTGCTTCTGTGATATAGTGACCATTGATATAACTTTTTCCCCTACTGCTCTGATGCCATTTCACTAATTATACTGCTCTATTCTTCATTGCTTTTCCTGATCTTTGCATTTTTGTTGAATAAGTGTGGTTACAGAGTTATAAAGTGGAACGATATTATAATTTTATTATCATGAATTTTGCATAATTGAATAAAATCTAAGCTTCATACTGATAATTAATTACTCCCTGACCACTTTTTGCATTCTTTTTAATTATTTTTTTTACATTTATTTGCAAAAGAAAAGATATAATGGGTGAGTACTTCAGAGTTCTTTCGTCCTTTGCTCCACACTTAAAGGGATTTCCTTTCACTTCCGTGGAAATTAAATGAAAGAATACATTGCATTTCAGTGACTGGGACTTAAATCTGTGCTCGCTCTCTCTCTTTCTCTATGTATATATATATTCATTTATATATTTATATTTATGCATTTAATTAATTGCATAAAATATTTTGTCCCACAAAATCACATAATAGAAGAAAAAAACATAAATATTAAATACTTTCTCCTTCTGTAAGAAACATCTCCCACCAGATGGCCTCTAGACACAACTGCAAGGATTAGTAAATTCAATCATTTATATGAAAAAGAAATGTAAGTACTCAATTTTTTTGATAAGAAGAGTAAACTGAGTCAGTGGAAAATAAACAAAAAACCATATCAATCTCTGCCTTAAAATGGAGCTGCATCAGATGTAAGAACAGTTTTTAAAAGTGGTGGTTCATGTGGAATGTTTGTGAACAGGCCAGGTTAATTCTGGCCTGTGCTTTCAAGATTGTTTTACCACTAGAGATATTTTGAGCCTCTAAATGAGTTACTGTTATGGCAGACACAAGGACTCAGTTTAATCCCTCTGCACTTGATTAAAAAGAAAAATTAGAATCTTAATTGGTGTCATTGTTTTCTTGTCATTATAGAGAAAGAAGTTTCCAAAAATCAAATAAACTTCACATCACGAGATCTGTCTCTACTGACTAGCAAAGAAGAGCAATGAAACTCCAAGACTATAAACCTCATTTACATGTCTTGAGTTAATTAAGATCTATCCAGAGAAAGACACAAAATATGTAACTCAAGGGACAGCTAAATTAAATAAACAGGTGATAATTTTCATATACTGATCAGTATGATAAAAATATTCACAGACTTTGTGACAGAAGGAAATATTCCACCATAAAACCCATTTTAAATCTCCAATCATTTATTCATCTATTTTGAATATTCCCTGTGATATAATGGTCAGTGTAAATCAATGTAACTGTCAATTTCTGCAAAGTTATGTTTTTTTCAACTAATTTACATCAGTTGAATGTTATAAACTATTTTAATAAAGACCAAAGCAAAATACTATCTTCAAATAATTTTGGTCAGTATAGTTCAGTGTGATACTTTGTTTGATTGGACCCACCTCCTTAAAATTTTCTTTGCATATCAAGTCCAAACTCAGTGTTTAGGTACAAATGTCAATTGATCCTGAATAGCTTCTAAATCAAGTCCAGGTGTGGGATTCACTCTTTCCAGTTTCAAAAGGAGAAAGGTTAAAATTCCAGGAAAAGCCAACATTTGTCCCTCTCTGAGGGAATAGAGAGGGCACAGATCTGTCAAATTGTGACAAAACCTATCTAAAAATAAGAGCTTGAAACTGATGGGATAAATCCTACCCACTCAGGGGGAATCAGCTGCAAGAATTGACAGGGTAGGGATGTGTTTCTAAGCTCACTATCTAAATTCAAAATAATGTCAAGGAAGAATTGGCACTTCAAATATTTGTTCTATTTCACTGTGTAATGAACAGCTAGAGCAGGGAGTTGGCTTGCTCCCTAAAAATACCCATTTTTCTCCACTGTCTGGTGGAGCTGGATTCACACGTGCTAGTCAAGTAGCTGGTTAGGTGTCTACATTACAGATGTCTATATTGGTCAGATGAGACATCCTTAGTTCTTTATAGTTCTGGAACTACTAAATAATAATCAGCTGATTTCAGATCTGATTCAAATAGTAAATAAGAAAATTTTCTGTTTTCCAGCTGTGTTGCAGAAGCTTCACTGAAGTAATTCCTTTGTTGCAGCATACCTTGCACAGTTCCCTGATAGCCACACGTAGAAACAGCTACTGGTGGAGTTGTGGATTTACATAGATTATTAAAAACATGCTTCCCTGACTTTCAGGAGAATCTGAACTGATAAGCAGTTACCCTGCTGCCATTTTCAAACAGAGGAGAAGTGGAGAGTTTTGTAAATTCAGCTGAACATTTTAACCATGATACACACACCTGCCCTCTAACTGAACCATACATTCCTTAAAAACTCTTGTGAGTGCNGAGGGGGGAGAGGGGGCGAGGGGGGGGGGGGGGGGGGGGGGGGGGGGGGGGGTGGAATTTATATTTAATGAACAAAATCAACATTAGTTAGTTAATAACACTTTGGGAACTGGAATTTTCAGGAAGGAAAATAGATTTTACATATTTTCTTTCAGGAAATGATGCCTGATTTAGTTTCACACTAAGTTCAAGTGATTTATCCTTAATATCAAATAACTACTCAGTAGTTTTCAGTGTTGTCCTGGTTTCAGCTGGGATAAATCCAGTTTTCTCTTAGTAGTTGGTACAGTGTTGTGGTTTGGATTTAGTATGAGAACAGCATTGATAACACACTGGTGTTTCAGTTGTTGCCATAAAGAGCTAGACTAAGTCAAGGACTTTTCAGCATCTCCACCCTCTGCCAGTGGGCATGTGCACAAGAAGCTGAGAGGGAGCATGGCCAGGATAGCTGACCCAAACTGGCCAAATTGCACATAAGAAACATTTTCAGAGACTTTTGTATGTTGTAAGTCAGAACCTAACAAAACAAGGAACTTTGGAGAGCAGTGGTAAATCTCTGCACATAAATGAAGTAGCTAAGATGGAACTGAAGTATTTTCAGACATCAGTAAGCAATTCATGCACCTAGTAAGTAATAGAGGTCAAGTTAGCTCAAAAACATGTTTTATATTGAAAGAGTAAACAAACAGCAAACAACCAATCCCTCCTACCTTACATCTCTATGAATGTTCTTTTATAGTCTCCAGGCTTTGAGCATCCACAAATCTTCACGTCAGTTTAAATAGCACATAAAAGAATAAAAGTCGTTTAATATTCTAAAGAGGCATGTAGAGCAGATCTGTATGGGGATGTATTTTATTAGAATTGCACATCACATGCTCATGCTTATTTCAGTTAGCTGCTTTCTCTGAAAAATAAAATTTAAAAACATCTTTGACAAAAATCCTATTATTTGGGCTGACATCAAGGTGCATTTTTAGCAATGCTTAAATAAAGCTGCATTCACCCTAACAAAGAGTGAGATAGCATGTTAAAGTTTTTTCTTTTTAATCTTTCTTGGAAATATGCATTGTGAATGTTGATAACAGCCCAGAAGTTTTGAATGTCCAGATGAGGAAAACAGAGCTAGTGAAGGGTCTGGTGAAAAATTTGTATAAGGAGAGGCTGAGAGGACTGGGGTTGTTTAATCTGGAGAAAAGAAGCCTAAGAAGGGACCTTACCTCTCTTTCAAACTCCCTGAAAGGAGGTTGTGGACAGCTGGAGGTTGGCCTCCTCTCCCAGTAACAAGTGTCAGGACAACAGGAAATGGCTTTAAACTGTGCCAGGGGAGCTTTCCCGGTATTCGGGATCAGGGTGAATTTGTTCACTGAAAAAGTGGTCATGCATTGGAACAGGCTGCCAAAGGAAGTGGTAAAGTCACCGTGTCTGGAAGTGTTCTAAAGGCAGGTGCATGTGGCACTGGGGAGCCTGGTTTAGGGGCAAACACAGTGGTTCTGGGTTAACAATTGGACTTGATGATCTTTGAAGTCTTTTCTCACCTTAAAGATTTTGTGATTTTATGAATGTCAAACTCACGCAATATATGGCATTACCTTCCAGAGTCAATTTCGTCTAAGCAGTTATCATGCCAGCAAAAAAAAAAACCTTTTAAGTGTCCAGAAAATCCAGGAGAGAACACAGAGAGAACTGGTAAAGTGCCACTAGAGCAAAAATATGGAATCTCTAATGGTGGCAGCACACATTGAAACCAAATGTTCAATGCCACACAGAACCAGATGAAAAATGGAACACTTCAGATACTCCTGGTTTTTACTTTTTACCATTGCTCTCTTCTAATGAGCCATGTTTAAAGTCTAGCTGAAGGGTCTAAGAAACAGAAAAAAGAGGACAGCATGAAGAAGGATCTGCTATTATGACCAGCACAGAGGAGCCTGCAGCTGTGCTAATTTGGCATATTTATCTTTTTTTCTTATATTGTGGTTTGTAACTTCCAGTGTGGAGTATGTGGGGATTTTGTGCAACATTTGCAAATTGTTTCCTGGTAACTGAAGCCACTGACAGACATTCACTTCAGAATCTGTTAGGCTAAAAGAGATTACTGTCTCTGCCTCTGCTTTGATGGCTTTCCCCTTCATATTACCAATCCTGTCACTCAGCCTGCAAAAATTTTCATGAGCAGTACATGATTAAATTCAGGCAAAATGACTTAGGTTAACTGCAATGGCTGGCTAGTCTCAAAAAACTTGCAATTTTATCAGTTAATTAGAAAGCACTTTATAAATAAACTAGTCTGTAGATGCTGGAGGGATGTAACCTGTACCTGTTGAACAGTAATGAGCAGTCAAGAATGATGGCCTTTTCTTGTGTCACAGCCTCTCCAGGGTCGTGCAGCTGTCTTCCACCTTAGTACTCTTAGCGGCTCAGCAGAGGAAGCAAAAGTTGGAGGCAATATGAAAATCTTCTCAGTGTATTCTTATCTAAGTTTTGGTTGCACCGTGAAGAAATAACACGCTGCTAATAAAACACACACGCACACACACACATATATATATAAAATACTATTAAGAAGTTTTGGAGGCACTGCAGTGTGGGGATATAAAAGAAGTGGAAGAAACAATCCCTGGTGATTAGAAATAGTAATGTGTAAGTACTGACCTAAATGTAAAAGTCTAATGCTGACTGTTTCCTTGGGGTGCAGTCTTTGACTCACCAAAGGTGCCTTATTGCCATTTAAGAGGCCATAGGGCAGCTCCTCGTGGAGCTGATAGCCAGCTATGAGTGCATTGAGCTGAAAGTTCCTTTTCTATATTATTGTAAAAGTCTAGTTTCATTGAAGCTGGGTCCCTTTACCAGCTGGAAGTCATCATTTGATAACCTGCTGACAATGAACGAGTGATGGCAAGAGCCTTGTGGCACCATAATTAATGCATTGTGTGTATGGGATACCCTACATCTTGCACACAGACAAATAGGGAGACTTTATCTCTCTGGAAAATAGTTGGAATAGTCAAGTGTGAACAGACGGAATTTATATTAAAATTGCATTAAAGTGAAAATATGTATGATGTAGACTAAACAGCTGTAATGAACACAATGGAAAAAAATTTCCCCTTTCCCTTATTTGCTTTAAGATCTTTGTTACAAAACTGGGGGCCAGACTTGGCTTTCCCACTCCTGAGAAAAGAGAGGTGTAAGTAGACTGACTGTAATGTTGATGTTGGGTTAATTCACATGACTGGAATTTCCAGCTCCACTTATAATGAGTTTAGAAAAAACAGAAAAGGTTGAACAAGGGAAAAGAAAGGGTGAAGAAAAGAAAAAACGGTGTCACTCACTAGTAGCAATGTCAGCACCAGTTTTAGCATCAATAGGTCCCTGGATCTCAGTGTGAAAAGACCAAAGGGCTAAATAGCAAAGGATGGAAATGGACTCTATTCAAGATTTTTATTTAAGGCAGAGAACAAAGGGTTTGCTTTTAAATATCTGTACGTAACTGAAATAAAAACTGTGTTACTAAGGAGAATTTCAATTTTTGAGACATATTAAAGGTCTCACACAGACAGTAGTTAGTCATTAGAGTTCTTGAATACATGTACATACAGGTGGGCTCTTTTTTCTTTTTCTTCCTCACTGGAGGTGTCATGTTTAACACAAGCCAGCTCTATTTTGGACCTCATTATATGGATAAAGGTGAATTAATTGCTGGATTAGTATCTGTCTGTTGCTTAGAGACCGGTGATTATAACCTGCTTATATTTAATAAAAGGAGATAAAAGATAGTCCAAATCACTTTTTTTTTTTCACTGATTGTAAGATGGTCCTGACCACCACTTCCTAGGAAACCACCAGCTTCCAAGCTAGTGATTAGCTTGTCTCTATGAATTATATATGGCATTTCAAACAAGCTCAGTTTCCAAGCTAAGGAGAATTTAACAGAAAGAAGAAGAAAAAAAAGCTAAGCTCAAAAAGGATAATTAATAGCTCAAATAAAAAAGACTATGCAAATGAGAAACAAATTCTGATGATAAGTCTACCAGTATTATAAATATTTTTTAAGAGAGCACTGAAATTTTCTTCTGTATTTGGAAAAACAACCAAAACAAAACAAAATACCTGCTATTGAACCACAGGTGCAGAACGGGCAATTTTGAATTACTGGTTACTGAAGGAGTCACTATGTGTGTTCATTAAAACACAACGCCTCCAAAATCATGTGCAAGATTTTTAGGGAATTTTTTGAGCAGATCTCTGGATATAGAATTAGATATTTATTAAGGGATATAATAATAGAACATTACAAAACCCTGAAGAAAACCAATATTTTCCCAGTATTCAAAATAACAACAAAAAGAGTAGGATGACTTGGTGATTATAAATCAGTTAAAGTAAGGGAAAGTATCACTTAATTTTCATATTAAATTAAGAGACAGAAGAATTAAAAGACAGGACTGGAATTAATAAGAGTAAAAAACAGCCTTCTAGAATAGAGGTTTTGTGAAAAAGGTACTGAGAGGATGCTGGCTGACACAGTTAGCCACTCCTGACAGAGTCTGACAGAACCCCCCTGCCAACACCCTGACATAGACACACACTACAGCAGTCCACTGATTTTTGTGTTTTATTTGGTTTTTGGGGTTTTTTTGGTTCTTTTTATTCGAGTGCAGAAAAACTTTAAATTAATTCCTGGCTGGAATTTGGAGGTAGAGAAATAAAAAGAAGAAATCTAGATGTAAGCTGCTAACACCAAAAGATGATGAACATCCAGAAGGAACTGCCTGGTGTTGATTTTCTACCTGCTGATGCCTTGAAAGCATGCATGGATAACTGCCTGGAAGTTAACTAAATTTTCCATTAGTCTAATACCAAATGTAAGACCCTATCCATGGGTGAGTGAAACTTAATGTCCTGTGTGGAGTGGGATTTCATTAAAATATCACATGCTCTTTTCTAATGCTTGGATTTGCAAGTAATGAAACTGAACTCCTCTTGGTTTATTCTTTTAACTTTAAAAAAGAAAAAGGGAAGAGAAATAAAATATTGTCCAGGGAATGATAAGGGTACCAAAAGAATAGAAGAATTTATAAGTACTGTTTGAGTGGGCAGGCCAGGCTGTCTGCCTGTATGTGTGGATTTCTCTCGTGCTCCCTCCTTCTGAGTCTTGTTTTGATAGTTGAAAATTCAAGCAGTGAAACACACTGTCAGACTAAAACCATTTGTCACTGAAAGCCAGCACTGGGCTGTGTACAGATTCTGGGTCTGAGTCATGTCTTTTTTTCTGACAGGGATGTCAGTGCTATTTGTCACAGACTTGTTTATCTGCCAGATCTGCTACCCTGGGTCAGCACACGGGAGAAGCAGCTCACTCCACTAACGCTGTCAAATTACCCTCAGCAGAAAGATGCCGAAGCTGAGGCCTTCATAATTTTTAATGTCAATGAGACAGGATCAGAAGGACCAATTTGGCAAGTCCTACAGGAAGATTCAGAATGCTAATGCATTTAAAATGGTTTTAGTCTCTGTTTCAAAGACGAGACATCAGAAATGACCATTTTGATCTTTCCTGTATTTTTATGTTTTGGCACATCTGATGAACAACTCATATTTGGCTGCTAAACTGTGCCTTTTGGGGCTGGAAACTAATCCTTTCTTTAATCTTCATGTTAACAGGGATCTGAATTGCAAATGTAGCCATAAATGGTTGGACCTGGTCCCATTATTGGGTTTACAAACATTAATGCGGGGATTTTTTTTTTTTAATCTAAAGATTGAAGGATTTAAGAAAGGATTTATGTAGTTCTCTTGTTCTCCAGAATATTTTGTTGCATTTCAAATACGAATTACACAAACAAGGGCAGAACACATCAGAAACATACTGTAAAGTAGTATTACAAATGCTTCATTTGAACTGGAAGGAGATTACTATGCTAATATTAGAAGAGTGGGGTGAAGAGTAGATAAATATTTCAGATCCAGTTTCTTGATAAGCACTATTATCACTAAGGATTAGTTTAATTTGTAAGTATACTGTAGCAACTACTCATACATTCCAAAGTTTCCCAAATAGCCTGGAGTTTTAATGCCAATAGAGTCTGAAGATTAGAAATTATGAGTGTTGAATAGTATGAGTGAAGTGGATAAAACCAAAATGACATTTCCTCTCTTCTCACACAAGTGTATATTAATTTTGGTACCAGGTTTGAACTAGAATTATTTTAAAGCTCTAATGACTCAGAAGTCCAGAGCGGTTGTGGACTCCCCATCCCTTAAACTGTTCAAGGCCAGGCTGGATGGGGCTCTGAGCAACTTGGTCTAGTGGAAGGTGTCCTTGCACATGGCAGGGGATTTGGAACTACCACATCTTTGAGGTCCCTTCCAACATAAACCACTCCATTACTCTATGGTTTTCCTCTAATACCCTTTTATCCCACATTCCCATTTTTGGCTCACTTTGCTCTTCTTTTTCCCTGAATTATCAACAGAGACAAGTGGGAGAGGCAGGAGGTATATTACTTGAGCTAGCTGAAAGATGAGGTATATAAATCAGATATTCCTTTCCTTCAAGCCCCAAATCCTCTTTCTGTGCAATGAAAAGACAGAACAGAACAGAACAGAACACTGAAGTATTCCTATTTCAGTATCCCTATTTCCTCTATGTGACGGTCTTAATGTTCCCAGCAAGACTGAAGGAGCAGAGTGCAATCTGTGGAAAATAAAGCCCGTGTGAGAATTCTGTAACTCTGAAAGGTCTAAGAGTAACTTTGTTCACACTCAGTAAGTCAGTCAGACAGCACGGGTGGAACTCAAAGTACAATTTTGCATAGCTCTTAGATTCATCTCAGTTTAACAACTGAGAATTTTGAGATTTTACTACTTGACAGCCAGGCTGTGAAGTGCAGGTGTTTCCTCAATTTTTTCAGTCAGATGAATTTATTTCAGGTCTGTGTTGTTAAAAGAACACTAGATGTTTCTATGCTTGCCATTTATTTTAATCTCTGATTTTAGTTTTTCATTAACATCTCTCCCACTCGATTCCTAATCTCTCTTAGGAATTCAGAAGAAAAATGTAAGTTTTATTAACTTCCAAATAAGTATGAACAACTAACAACATATCCCTTTTTCTATCCAGTATGTTAACTGACTTAAATTGAAGCACTTGTTTTCATGTGATTCAGAATGCAGCCTAGTCCCTTATTATAAACTTCAAACAAACCTGCCAGTGAGATTCATTATAAAGGAATAAAAAAATATTTAAAAAGTAAAAATATTGCACTTATTCATATCATAACTTCTGATGGGGAAATTTTTTTCCACTTTTATTAAACTGATATTGACTGAGGTAAAGGAGGAACAAAGGATTTGGACTCTGCATGTGCCATAATGATCTGGGCTATTCAGCAGTGAAGGAAAAGTTTTCTGGTGCGCATTTTCATCTTCAGCCTTGGGAAATTGCCAAATGAAACCAAGATAAGGCATCCCCAGTAAAATTTTCATTGGCATGAATAAGCATTTTCTGATGAATTGGGAAAAAAAGAAAAACCAACAGCAAAACAAAACTAAAAAAAAAAAAACCAAAAAAACCCCACCAAACCAAAAAACACCAGCAAGAAAACAATTGCTGAAAAGCTTTTTTTAGCAAACATTACTGCACTGGCCTCTAGTAGGCTAAAAATCCTGCTGAGCTTTCTTGCAGAGGAAGGAAGGGAACACAAAATTGCCAAGGGGAGATATAAAAAAATCCAGTGCTGATTATCTCTTTAGTGCGGGGCAGAGCTTGCATGAGAGAATGGTAATGGATCTTCAGCCTTTTTACTTTGTTTTCACACAGCAGCCAAGCCAACCTCAAAAGATAATGCTAACACATATTATTAGTGTCAGACACTTCTGATAGCACATTCCTGGCATGAGCTGCCTCAGGAATTACAGACATTGCTACTGATTACTAAGGATCTATAATAGACATCATCAGAAACTACAGATGAACTATGATGATTAATAAGTCTTTTACACAATTGTTCTTAAAATCCATGTTGATTAAATTGTGGTTTCAGCTCATAAGAGGGCACGACTGTTATTAGAAGAAAGAAGTATGAGGGCCTGAGGAAGTGTGAAGCTTTGCAAAGCTCTGGATAGGACACATGCAGCTCACTTCCTTTTTTCTGGAATGGTTCAAGGCCAGGTTGGATGGGACCTTGACCAATTTTTTGTAATGAGTGTCACCCTTGCCCATGGCAGGGGGATTGGAAAATAAATGATCTATAAAGTCTCTTCCAACCTAGCCAATTCTGTGATCCTGTGATTTAATATCAAGAATTCTGTTTTCATAAGCTCTTTGTAAGAGTAAAGACAAGCAAAACAGCAACAATTTTAATATCATTAACCTTTGACCACAGATTGGAACAGGAAGAACAGGGGAATTCTTTTCTTGAAGAAGTGTTGTGCTGAGCATTGTAGCTTTCTGATGCTCTGCCTTGTAAAGCATTGTTGGGTTTATACAAGGAGCAGTTAATGCTGTGTACTTATCGAAACCTGAAAGGTGTGGAAATGAAAAGCAGCACAATTTATTCTTTGTTGTATTTGTGTGGTATTGCATCTCTGCCAACAGAGAGGATGTGGGACATCATTCACAACAAGCACAACTAGACTGCTTATAAGTCCAGACAGGTAAAATCATAAATGCTGTTCATAATCATTACTGAATTTCTCAGGTTTCTACTGAATCAAAGATCTCTGTGTTACACTCGTTTACTCCACATGGATGTGTTCACATTCAGAAGTCAGCTATTTTTAATAGCATTACTCTGTGGCTCAGGGGTGGACTAAGATTATTTGGGTCCTCTCTGAGCATCCTCAGTGCTCAGGAGATGCTCCAAATTTGCAACATCTGCTGCTTGCTTCATCTGGTCTTCCAGTTCTCATGTTGTAGTTCTAGACTGTCCAGAACTCTTTGCTGTCATCTTCAGCCAAGAATTGTACATCCCATGCAATCTTCTGTCCACATTGTTAACAAAATTAATAGATTGTGTAAGGACAAGTGGAAAAAAAGGCAGAGAGGTCACAAAAGACAGCCAACACATTAACTGCAGTTGTGTGACACTGTAATGTAACAAAGTCAATAAGGTATAAAACCTGAGTACTCATTTTATAAGCAAACTTTTCCTTGTAATTAAACCAACAGAGCAGAGAGACTCAGTTATGGTGATCTGTGACCATGGATACACAGGTACTGGGGATGTCAGTCAGCTGTACACAGCTGCAGAAAGCATTTCTGAATGAGGGCTCTGATGCTCCTTAACAACAGGCTTCTGCTTGCCAAAGCCACTATGCCTAGCAAATCCCTGGTAGCAGAAAAATCCTTTATATGAACTCAGGTCCACTGCAGTACAAGGCTGTCACTCACATACTGATTTGAAGAGTGAGAAATACCAAAAAGGAGGAAACCTGAACTGTTCTAAAACACTGCTGAACTATTTACACCCATTCACCACAGACATAAGCAAGTACTCAGGGATGAAAACTGCCCTCACTGAGAGCAGAGAGAGGGCTCAAATGAATAACAGAGAGGTTTGTGTTGGAAGGAACATTAAAGATTCCCTTCTTCCAACTCTCTGCCATGGGCAGCGAGATTTTCCACCAGATCAGTTTGCTTCAAGCCCTATCCAGCCTGTCCTTGAACACTTCCAGGGATGGGACATCCCCATCTTCTCTGGGTAACCTGTGCCGGGGCCTCACCACACTCACAGTAAAGAATATCTTCCTAATATCCAAATGAACTACCATAAAGTTTTCTCCAGTGTGAATGACAGCCTAAACTTTGCTAATATTTGTTTCTGCATTAATAGGAATGGGGAAATTTTCTGTCAAGAAGACCCAAGATTATGATTACGTTTCTATACCAGGTCAAGGAAATTAATTTGGAAATGCCAAGACCTGTTTATTGTACCTGTTATATAAATCCCTTGGTATCAATTGAGTTCACCTGGGATGAATGTCAGTCATAAAAACAAAGCTATTAAGGATGTCTTTGTCATACTGCCAAAAGTAAGGCTATTCTGACTCAAAAACAGGCTCATAATACAAAGTCTTTTCTTTGTTAATATTCAATCTTTTGATGAAGGGACTTGTTTGGAAACCTGTTCTACCTATGAATTTGAGGAATGAATTTTTAGCTTTCATTTATTTTCTTAACAATGAAAAGCAATAATTTCCATAGAACATTGACTATAAGTTATGTAAGGAGATCAAGCTTCAATTTAGAATCCATCTCATATTTAGTTAAGTTTGCCAAGTCACAAAATATTTACATGACCTATATAAGCCAAGTCTCTGAAGTCCCAAGGAAAAAACAGATGGTTTACCTGTCAGAAACAGAACAGGATAAAGACTTTGCAAAGTTAAGTATTTCTGTGGAGGTTTTAATAATTGATTCCTAAAGAGTCTGAATCAATATCTCTCCCACATTATTCGCTAGCTCTTAATGAATTGCAAAATAATAACCGACATCATGTTTATAACCTCAAAGCATAGCTCAGAAGATGGCTATTTAAAACATATACAGTATAAGATACAGTGTTATGCTGGCATAAAGAAAAGCTCTCTGCATTCAAAAGAAGGAAGCACTGAGATTGTTGGGTTATTTTTTGGGGTTTTTTTTGTTTGTTTGTTTGGTTTGTTTTGGATTTTTTTAATCATCTTAACCAAATGCATAATTGAATTGTGGTTGCTATTTTCAGAAGACACCATATTACTCTATAAAGGGCTTATAAAAATTCATGGAGGACTAGTTAATTAAAGAAATATTGAACATATTTGGCTCAAGAATTTCCTAAATTTCAGGCTGCTAATGAGCGGGGTGGCAGTCAGAAGCAGGAGTTATTCCCTATTTCCCCATGTCCTCTACTCTTTCCTCATTCAGCCACTATTTCTAGAGAGGGAGTGAGTGTCTTTTTTACATTTCTGGATCAAAAGAAATACACCTTACACACAGATTTAAGAATTTATGGTTACTGGAATAGACACTGAGGTAATATAATCAAATGCAATAGTTGATACAGGACAGTTTTGATGACACAACACTTTTAGCTAGTAACAGAGTTAAGACTGATAAAATCTATACATTCTTCTGTGGTGTTATGCTCACCTCTGCAGTGTTCATTTGCCTCTAAAGGTTATCACCTTCAGTCCCTCTCTAGAAGGAAATCCTCTTTCATTCTTCTAGTGACTCACCCAGTACTTCATTGCTTTCCAGTACAGCAGTAGACTTGTTTTCCTGTTTTCTTGCTTTCTCTGAAACCTCTTTCACCTGACTCATAACTGTTTATTTATATGTTTGCTTATGCCTTTGGCCACCAATATCTGGCCACCATGACTTTTTTGTAAAGCCCTGCTAATTGTGTCCTCTTGTTCCTGTCCTTGCCTAAACCCTACATTTTTATTCTGGGGCTATGAGATAGCTCTTCAGCCTGTGAAGAGTACTTGTTTTACTACTTACCAATGCACAATAGGTAGCACACCACACAAAGCTAAACTAAAGCTTAAACAAATTTAGATGGCACTTATTTGATGGCTGGACAATTGTCACAAGTGAAAGATGCTAAAATGAGCACAAGCTAAGCTAAGTCCAGACAAGCCATGCAATCTTGGTTTTCTCTATTTCTATTTTCTTCCCTGTAAGACTAAAATTACTTTGGATCAATATAGATATCTTGCTTGTGCAGTTGGACTGCTTATGCTGTTCAACAATGCACGCCTTTGGAATTGTTTTCATTGTTTTCCAATGAAGTGCATTTAAATGGCAGCACAGATTCTCCTATTATTCACATGACATAAATCAGAAGCAGTTCTACTATGTCAAGAAAATCTGCTCTGAGCAACTGCTGAAAATGTGACCTCATAATTTAAAATGAATATGTTCAGCATAAGCTCTGTTTGTATTCCCTGCTTTCTATTCACTAAACATTGCTTTGTTATTTAGGATATGAGCCATATCTCTCAAGGATAATGCTTTATTCTCTAAAACAGTAAACATATTGACCACTGCTAAGAATCTTGTAAGACAATTTGCACTACATTAGCAGGCCATGAATCTCCCCAAGAATCCATAATACAAAGCAGAAGTTTAAGCAAGAACATGGCATTATATTGATTTCTTGGGAAGCAATATACACAAATACATGTTTTCACATAAAGATACATGTGCACATGGAAACACATACAGAGAGCTGCATGAACAGCATGTATTGCACAAAAGAGATCATTGGTTTCTTGGCTGAGTTGTCTTTCTCTTAGATATGGTACTAATTCCACTTGTATGAAATATTGATTCTTAATTAAAAAAGAATATGGGCTTCAGATTGTTGTTGCCAGCCTAAGTATCATTCTTTTCCTCTTCTCAGGTGATTGTCGTCTTTGATTTTTCCACGTATTCTTGCAGCTTTTAAATTTTCATGACGTTTTCTTTCCCTCAGAGGATGCTGCATTGCTAACTGTTCTCTACCTGAGTTACAAGGGTTTTCACAGCATTCATTTGTTCCCGCAGCAAGTTCAGCCCACAGCCACTCAGAACAAGCTGATACTGGCATTCACCAGTAACATACTGGGGTAAAAGAAACCAAGACTGATGATTTGAAAGGATTGACCCTTTTCCTTATGAAGTATTAACAGCATTTTCGGACCTATACTAAGGCAGAGGCTTTCCTACAATATTTGGTGTTCATTATTGGCCTTGAGTTCTGTGACCAACACCAATAAAAAATGTATTTGAGGTGGGAGAACTTACATTTTATTTTTGCAAATTTAAAAAAATACCCTTTTATTATTTTTGAAGAGACTGTACACTGTGGACAATTTTGGAGTGCACTGTGCACAAGTTTTTGTTTTAGAGAATTTGAGTAATTTTTATGAATTTTCTTTCTCTTCTCTTCCATGTTTGCCTGGAAACAATGAAACAAAATCCCCCAAAATCCCGAACTAAATCTGCTTACTTTTATTAAAAAAAAAAAAAAAGTAAGACAAAATGTTTGAAACGTATGAAGCTGGAGAATTTTAGCAAATGGTTCATTCTGTATTGTTTAAAATTTCTTAATGATTATGACCTTCAGTTGACCTGAGATACACCTTAAATGAAATTAAAAGCTTAAGGTTATTTAAATGCTCAAATTTTCTTTCTTTGTAGTTATTCCTCAGGTTACGCCCATGCAGGAAACCTGGGAAAAATGATGATGAGATTTGCTCATATTTAACTTAAATGAACTCTCAGAACAGGTCCCCTTATTTCTTTTAAAAAACCCCAACCAACCAAAGAAAAAAGGATTTAAAACTAAGCAATTCTGTAAGTGCTATTAAATTTGAAGTTTATTTTCCATCATTCTTACAAATTTTATAAAATATAATTTTTCTGCCAAAATCCTCAGTTTTTGCTGGGTGTCTGAGAAACCCTCTTCTTCCTTACCTGCTACTCTGTTCTGCATCTGACTTCTCAAAGGGTAAATGATACTTGAAACAGAATAATACAGCTTTCACACTGAATTTCTGGTACAACTAATCTTTGTGTACACTGCTCAAGGGCAAGAAGTGGGAGCAGGTTACAATGATCTTCACTGAAACACAATGCCAAAGACTCTGGTCTTTGCTTTACTTTTTTTTTTTTCTTATTCTTTGGTTTTTAGTAGAGACTAAATAAAGGGTGTTAATATGTATTGCAATTTATTGGCTGTTGATTGTATTGCTCTTAGAAGTGATGAAGTCTGGATATGATACATAGGTAAAGCTAAGCTTTTTAGTCCCCAAGCCTTTGGTTTTTGAATCTGGAAGCCAGGCTCATGAAACATTGCCAGAATGTTATCTAATAACAGACAAAAGTGCAAATATTTATTCCTTAATTAGAGCTCTAAACTTCAAAAATTTGTCAGGGGTTTTTACTACCTGGTTATCTCTAAAATCACTGCAAAAGATAGATATCTTTTATGTTTTTAGGCAGAGTAGCTGAAGATTTTTTTTCCATGAAAGTGGATAAATAAAGATGTAAATGTAATGTTCTTCAGCAGCTGCAAACCAAATTTCCATGATTTTCCACTGATGCTTTAGCAAATGGTGCCTGGTCTGGCATGGCTTCCCTGCTTTAAAACTTCACAGGAATCAATGAACTTTTCCCTTCCATTCAATTACAGAACGTCTTTACTGTTTTGCCCAAAACCATATTGAGGTGATGTCCTCGAGATCATCCACACAAGGAGAAGGACGTGTTTCAATAGAATCTAAACTTTTAGGATTTTCCTGCAGCCTGGTTTCACTCTGAACAATAAGACAGGAACAGCTGACATGGCACCTTTGTGGATGATTACAAATCAAATTGAGTCTTAAAGATAGATGTCCTGAATGTCATTAGCTGGGATTATGCAAGAGAAAAACACTCCTGCAGGGCTGCACAAAATCAGCGTCAGCCTCTCCTGTGCCGCTTGCAGGATGCCAAAAGTAGCCAACTGCACTTCCAATTTTAAATCAAATTAAGTAGCACCTTTTTACAATAACAATAAAATTCTCTCCAAGTATTTCAGGTATCTGAATAACATTCTCAATTATACCAACACAAAGCTATAATGAGAATGAGTTAGGCTTGTATCTTTTGCAATCATCTTCAGAATGGATTCCATTTAATACCATTTTCTATTCTCATTACAATCTTTGTCAGGCAAAGGCATCAGAATTTTAATGGCCAGTAAAATCTGTTTAAAAACTAGAAACTTAATGGATTTACAAACAGACTTTAATCTTTTATATTCTATTGTATTCTGGACTCATCTCACTCCCATCTCCTTAGAGAGTTCAGGAGACACAAATGGGGACAATAGAGAAGGCAAAAACAGAACACCCATTTTAGAAGGAAAACTAGGATAACTGAAATGAAAAACCATAGGAATGAGGATCCAGAAGTCACATTCCATGAGATCCACATTGACCTTGAATAAACTTAAATTGATATTTTTAAAAAAACAATGAAATTTCTAAAACAACAGAAGGCAGTAGTCAAAATTGACTGGACATTCTGAATAACTAAATTTTTGTCAGCTCTTTGATGTACTTGTGGATTGCTTATCCAAAGAAAGCAACAGACCTTTCCTGGCTTGTGCTGAATTTGTCTCCATTAGAAACCAAGGCATCAACAAGGGGTTGATGATCCGCTGATCACAGGTCCACTGATACAAGATGAACCAGATCATACCATGCTATTTTGAACAGCTCTTTTCCTTCAAGATGACATCTCATTGAATCCTGGCATGTCTCTTTAAAATTGAAATATCCACAGGAAAGAAATCTCCAAATACATTTTTGCAACTAATTTGTGGATTTATCACTGCAAAAATAAATATTTGTGTAGTGGTGTACAGATTTCAGAGATCATGGGTTAGGGCAGCTCAAACTGATATGTCTACGAAGCTCAGTGCAGCACTGTGTGGACACAATCTTTTGGCAGCATATGAATTGTAGTCGTGTAGTTCTGCATCCAAGTTAACCCATTTTCATATTGAATAAATTCTCTAGAGACAGGACTTTTTTAAGCAAGTGTGTGTCTTAAACTGATGTAGTTGTAGGAATAAATAAGTACTTCTCAATGAAATTACTTGAAGATGTGCATCTGAAACTGCTCAGATAAAATGTATGAATTTCAAAGCCTGTGTTTAACTCCATTTATGGTGCTATAGAACCCACTTAGGTAGTTTGACCTTCCATCACTGCTCTGCCCAGTGCACAGTGAGAGGCTATTGACCTTTTTTCTGACAGGAAATGCTGCTCATGTGCAGCTTTTGTGTCCCCCATGACCTTCATTTCTTTCTTTACAAACCTGGTCCCCAGTCTGTACTGGTGCATGGGATTACTCCTCCTTTGGAGCAGGACTTGGCCCTTCCCTTTGTGGAACTCCAGAAGGGTCTGCCAGCCCATTTCTCCAGCCTGATAAAGTTCTCCTGAATGGCAGCACAACCATCTGGTGAACAAACCACTGCTCCCAGCTTTGTGTTGTCTGCAGTCCAGCCTTGCCTTGTGTTAGGAGCCTTGTAGTTTTCACATCACCAATTAAAATTAGTGATTCTAGAAAACATCAGATGTCCAGCCAAACCCAGTGATTGTTACATCCTTGAAAAAATATACGCAAGGTGGGGTAGTTTGGCTACAGCTGAAAAGCCTGGGCTTTTCAGCAGTTTTTGCTAATTTCAGGCCAGCTTCCAGAAGAAAAATGCTTTATTATTCTGACATTTCACAAAATAAGTCAGAGATATTTTTGAGCAAAACATGTTGATCATAGCAGTCAGTTGTTTTTTGGAAAAGACTTGTCACCTGGAAAAAAAACAGCAAGTGCATTTTTTTTTTTTATTCATTCATCTATAAATGTCAGAGGGACAAAAAAATAACCTCTGCACCAAAAGTCTTCTCTAATTCTGGACAAATTGTTCCTTTAATCTTCTTGAATCTGGGGTTGTAACATTTCCAGAGCAAAAGCTAAAATAAGTATATTTGAGCCTGTATCCTGTGAGCATTCAATCAAGTTATCAGTAATTAAATTACTGATTAATTACATTAATCAGTAATTAATACTGATTAATTACATCAATTTACTCATTCAGGTATGGTTTATTGATCAAGAACAGTGTGATATAGATATCAGATCACCCTTATTCATCAATGTGTTTTAAGTACATATATATCTTTAAAGAAAAAAAATCCAATTAACCTAAAGAAGAATTTAAAAAGGAACAGGCTCTGGTGGGTTTGTGTGCCCAGGGCTTGGTAGGGGGGGTTGGGCTGCAGGGGTGGCCTCTGTGAGATGTCAGAAACTTCTCCCCATGTCTGATAGAGCCAGCTCCAAGACTGACCCACTGCTGGCTGAGGCCATCAGTGATGGTGGTGATGCCTCTGGGGTAACATGTTTGATAAGGGGAAGAAATTCCTGCTGTGAGACAGCAGCTGGAAGAAAGCAGTGAGAGCATGTGAGAGGAACAGCTCTACAGATACCCAGGTGAGGGCACAAGGAGGGGCAGGAGATGCTCCAGGTGCCAGAGCTGAGGCTCCCCTGCAGCCCCTGGTGCAGCCCATGGTGAGGCAGCTGTGCCCCTGCAGCCCATGGGGGTCCATGGGGGAGCAGAGATCCACCTGCAGCCTCTGCAGGACCCCATGCTGGAGTGGGGGGCTGCCCAAAGGAGGCTGTGATCCTGTGGGAAGCCCATTTTGGAGCAGGGGAAGAGAGGGCAGAAGAAGGAGCAGCAAACATAACATGCGTGATGAACTGGGTGAAGTTGAACTGGGAAGTGCCCTGTCCTTAGGGGAAAGGTGTTTTTAAGGTTTGGTTTTATTTTTAAGCACATTCTGAGGTGATTTGTAATACATTCAAATAATTTTCCCAAATAAAGTCTATTTTGTCTATGAAGGTAATTGGTGAGTGATCTTGCCCTGTCCTTATCTGGACCCATGAGTCTTTCATTATATTTTTTCTCCTCTGTTCAGATGAGGAGAAGGGCAGGGAAGCTTAGTGGGCACCTGGCACTCAGCCAGGGTCAACCCAACACATATACATCTACATGTTTTATGAGTAGATTTTACCTTGTATATTCCATTTAGCATCATTTTGCAGTACAGACAGAGAGTTTGCCTGAGAACTCAGACTATCTGCTAAGCATCAAGTGTTCAAGGTGCTGCTACTGACTTCAATGTTATAAAGGAAACAGAGAATGCATGGTCTTGGGTATTTTCATGTTCATAATTAAGTTTGAACTCCTTATTTTCAGACAAAAATAGAGATAATTGTTTTTATTATTCTTATTTTTCAGACAAAAATAGAGATAATTGTTTTTTACTGTTTGGGAGATATTCTGCATTTCATGTAACTGCTAATTCTGTTTACTAATTTTGATACCTTTTCAATACATTCTGTGTCAGCTAATAAAAATAGCTCGTTTAGTCTGGTCTTTCACAGGGTTCTACTACACTTTAAAGTTGATACCAACCTTAAAATTTTTTAATGACAAAGCAAGTTGCAGCTACAAACAATTAGTATGAATTCTCTTTACTAGTATTTAACTGAGCCTAAAAGCAGATTGCATAGAGCTTTGCACTACTGGTAAGAGACCAAGTCAGAAAAAAACCATAAAATCATTCCTTTAAAAGTTTCTAGAAAGTTAATTAAAAGGGAGAGAAATTACAGTCCATTTGTTACTCTTTTTTTTTTTTTTAATTAATGAATTACAACTAGGGTCACCTTCCCAACTAATCAGTCTGCAAATAAATTTTTAACTCATTTTAACAAGTCTTTTGAAAAAACTTGAAGACATACTAAATAAAAAATAATCCTACTTCTAACCTTGAACAGGAAATTCTTTATCTTATATGGACTATAAGTGAGCAAAAGCCATTTCAGTCCTATTTTTCCGGCCTTCAAATACAAACTTCAAAAATACCAGTGTGGCAAGAGTTATGAAATTTTAATTGTAAATTTGAAGTTTATGTTTTCCTATTAAATATGAGAGATCTTGTGTGTGCTCAGTGCACTTACCTCATTAATCCTTAGGGTGGCCCAGGATCCCCTCAGCTTGTGGTTCCTGTGAGCTCCTTGGTGTCTTCTCAGGATGCGTGTGACAAAGGATGGCTGTAAGACAATAAATAATAGAGACAGGGTGGGTGACCAGCTTCCCAACCTGCTTCACAGTGAAGTACTCAATTCAGGTGCTCGAAATGTGTGAATTTCAGAACATCCCAGACTCCCCTCAAGGGAGCTCAGCCTGTGTCTAGACCTATTTTTGTGCTGAAAGGTGTGATCAACATTCCATGTGGACAAGATGGGCATTACACAGATTTGATTATTCTGCATCAGTATTGTTGCATATTCTTCAATAACCCTTAATTTCTAACAGTGTTGTTTTCTAGCTAAATTAACTTCTGATAACCTATTTATAGAAAGAGAAGTGGTCAAGGGACATGACTTATCTTAATGGGCTGTAAACTTCATGTAATGTAGTGAAAAAAGTGAAAACCCAGGATGCTATAGTAGATAGCAATTTTGTTAAGAGCCGAAAATGATTCAGATCAATGTATATGGAAGATTCCTTCTGTTTCATATCTTCTTTTTATAAAGATAGCTTGGCTTGCATTGGCTTTTTTTAGCTACACTCCTTTCTCTTATTATTGTATCTAACAGTTGTATATTACTGCAAGCATGAAAATAAGAAAATTCTTTTTCCTCATTATTTTACTGTTGAGTTAAATTAACAGGTAAATTCTCAGTCCTTAAAAATGTTTGAATATCTTGACAACACAGTATTTAGAGATGCTTCTAAGAAAGGTTCAGTCCTCATGCATACAAGCCATAACTCTGCACTGAGAATTGGAAATGAAGATAAAGTCTTACTTGCAGGTAGAGTAGTGCAAATTTCTATGGAATTCATTATAGCTACCACTACAAGTGTAGAATTTCCTTTTTTTGTCTCAGCTTGTTTTCATTAACTAGATTACATTTGTTTTTAAATAGAAAGCTGCATACAAATAAGATCTGTTGATTAAATACCAATAAACTCTAGGCATGCAGGCTGGGATTTTTATTGCTGAACTTATGCCATCTAAAAGTCAAATCTAAGCTAATCACTGAGGCTCCCACTACAATCCACAGAGTTTAAAGGGTGGTTCTCTTTTAAAATTAGGATTCATCTTACATCAAATGACTCCCTGGGGTACCCATTTCAATCAGTTGTAGAGCAAGTCAGACTTACCTTATATGCCTAACTTTAAAACCAATTTCTTTGGGACTGACTTCCAGGGCAACTGTTGATTTTGAAAGAATTGCAGATGCTAACGTCTACATCAGCAAAACTCAGCAGTTTAACTGATGAGCAGCTGGTACCAGACTGATGAGCAGGATGATTGCAATTCATCAAAGGACTAATGATGTTCTACGTAAGACCTCTGGTACTTTCTGGAGGAGAATATGAAACCCAGGAAATAGCTAAATACAGCATTTCAAAATACAGAAATGAACAGAATGCGCTGCAGATGACTGAAAGTTGTGTGCAAGTTCATTGTGTGGGTAACCAGATCATCCTGAGAGCAGTTCATCCTGAGTGCCATCACATGACACACAGAAGACACACAGGGGATCAGGTCTGACCACATGGATTTCTGAAAGGCAGGTCCTGACTGGCTGACCTGATCTCCTTCTACAACAAAGTGATTCCCCCAGTGGATGAGGAAAAGTCTGTGGATGTGTCTACCTGGACTTCAGCAAAGCCCTTGACACTTTCCCACAACGTGCTCCTGGAGACACTGGCTGCTCAAGGCTTGAATGGGTGCACTGCTCTCAAAAGCTAGCAACCTTTTGTCTTTATAGACCATTCTGGCTTTAAAATCAATTAATTGATGAACAAATGCAGTAAACAGCTGTGAACAAATATTTTGCACTTTTTTATTTACTTGAAGAAATGTTAATTTAATAATTTAATGCAGCAAATTCTACTACAGTTCACACGCTATGTAAAAGGCTAATTTAAGAGTATTTCCTGGTTTTTAGCAGTAACATATTTCATGAGTATAAACATAAATTAAAGAACTCAGGCCTGGATGATCTAGACTTCATAGGACTAAGTGCTACAAAGCACCATGAGGGATTGGTCACAGTCCTCAAATTTTATAGAGGAAAGTAAATTGATCTTACTTTCTCACAGTTTTGCTAAAGAAAAATTTAAAGTCACAATGTATCCTGGACTGAGATGTATGCAAGTGGCACTCACTGCTCTGTGATGAAAGCACTGTGCTGGATTGTAATATTTTTTATTTCTCAACTCTGTTTCAATTGAATATTATTTCTGTGACTAAGCAACCAGTCTCCAGCAGAAGGAGCACTGGCAATACAACCACAGTGCCTGGAATTTTATTTTGATGAAAGAGTTTTAAAAATTATATGTAATGCTTTTTCTCTGGTACAGGACATTTTCTTCAATGTTCATTCCAGAGGAAAAGTGACACCAGTTTAACCAGGGACATTAGCAGCTGTGTGCTGGTCCTCCTTCCTTTTCTGCCACATCTGAATTCAGTCCAGCTTTAGCTACTGGAATCTGACAGACTTGCACCACAAAAATCAGCTTTGCAAAAAAAAGGAGGGGAAATTTAATTGTCTTTATCCATCTGTAAATGTAACCTATGTTTAAGTTTCCTATCTTATTTCTTTTCAAAATATGATGCAGCTATGCAATAGCTACATGCTAGAGATTCTTTTATTTTTATAGTTTCAGACATCTTTGTGTTGTCCATGGCACCATTTAGCTCCTGATCTTGCAGATGATCACAGTGGGGACACTGAGGTTTCTGATCTCTGCTAACTTGAGAACTCAAAGGCAAGAACAAACCAATCTGGGTTGACTCAAGGTCTTGGTAACTGAAATTTCTTTAAAGGTTTGTGAAAGACAAAGAAAAGGAGACATTTCATCTATTTTGTCATATTCCATCCCCAGTATCTTTATGTGACTCAGCTAAATGGAAGCCCTGAGGTCCTCACAGAACTAGCAAGTGTTGCCTTGCAAATTTTGAAATGAACATGTCAGCTTTTATGACCATACCTCCTATTTCTGATACAAAACAACAGCAGTTTATGAGCTATATGTGCTTTATGTGCTATACCAGTCTAAATGGAAGTTTGAGTATTTACTGTAATCTATAAATACCATTTCAGGAATAAAGGGATTTTTCATTCTTGTTACTGAAGCCTGAACAGTTAATGTATCTTCTACATTGACACATTAAAGTAATCACAATGATACTAAATGTAGGGTAGCAGATAAGTAAAACCCCTTTATTTTAAGTAGCTGGTTACTCACAAATCACAATCTTATTCCAACAGAACTTTTTCCTTTCCTCTCTCTTCTCAAACAATTTATCACTGGTTTTGCTGTTTGGTTTTTTTTCTTGTGTATTTTTTAAAATATTATATCGTTATTATAAAATGCCATTCTTAGCCTCCCTGTAAAACAAATGACCAAGACACACATAATTGTATTCCAGAAAAACTCTACTCAGGAAAGACTTACTATCTCTGGAAAAATCAATTTTTTTTTCACTGAAATTTCACATAAATGCAAGTTCAAGGCAATCTCAAGCTTGCAAAATTACATTTTATATCCTGAACTTGATATAATCTAGTTTCAGACCTGCACATGAAAGGTCTTGGTGACATGATAGATGGTTTGCTACCATCAGGGATGATTAACAGGGAGACATTCTTATCTTTGACCTCCCTGAGTCATTTGACACATCTGTCAAATTTCCAAGGTAATGTTTTCATACTGAAGTACATTGAAAGAACGTGTTGGAAAAGGGTTCCAAAGGTCAATCATCTCCCTGGTGCTGTGTGGCATTTAAATGCAGCCATAAAATGATACAGACTCATGTCAGCAGCCTCTCACCATATGCAGTCCACACCACTTCAGTACACATGGCACAAAACTTGGAAAGTGGGCCCAGGTCTGAGCTGAAAAATAATTTGTTGAAATTAAAGCCAAAAAGGTCAGTGATGATGCAGATGAGGAAAGAAAAGAACATTAAGAGGTTTCTACTAAGAAACAGCTCTTGTCTGAAGAGTTCATGTCTGTGTTTGAACAACACAGTCTATAGTTTATTCCCCTTTATGTATTCCTGGATGATTTCTATTTTACTGACCCACACTTCTGAGTAATGTCTTTTGTTGGTCACCAGCTGTCTAAAGAGACTCAACACTGCTATAGCAATGACTGTGATATTCATGTTTTTTCCACTTCTTGGCTGAGCTAAAACCATGAAATATAATTTAGAATTAAATCATTAATTACAGATCCTGTCTGCATTGGATCTGGTGTGTCCAGGAGACAAAACAAAAATAATTGTCTGGTTTTATCACTTCTTGCTGTTGACACCAAACAAAATTCAGAATCTTGAGCCTTATTTATGGTCTTCAAGGCAGAGAGGTTATATTTATGTTATCTAACAGTAAAATTTGCACCACATATATGAGTCTATGTGCTTCAAGTGTTTCTGTAGCCTTTGGAGAGGAATAGGCTTTTGTGGAAAACAGAGGTTGTGAGTCTGATCAACTGCTCTGATCTGATGTCAGGACTAAACTTTCTATGTAACCGTGAAGTTCATGGAGTTTCATGGGATTATTCCCAAATAATACAATAAACTCCCCTAAAAGTAAAGAAACAGAATAATAAAATGGTTTGGATTGGAAGGAATCTTAGAAATCATTTAGTTCCAACCCCTCTGTCATGGGCAGGGGTGTCACTCACCAGGTGAGGCTGCTCAGGGCCCCATCCAGCCTGGCCCTGAACACTTCCAGGGATGGGGCACCCACAGCCTGTCAGGGCAATAATGAACCTGTCCATCTCCTATTGCACTTCTTTGACCTACCATCTCTTTCATAAATATATTTTAAAAAAAATCCTCCAATTAAAATGCTTCATTGCATTCACAGTTCTCTCCCCTGGGAGAGGATGAGCAAGAAAATGATCTACAGCTGACACATGTGAGTCACTTTACTCAAGGTGTTAATGGAAGATACTCCCACCTTGTGGGTGATGAGGGCTGCATAAGAATTGATACAGGAGAAACTCCTTGCTTTCAATGAGCAGAGAGGAGACATTCTGAATAGGACTAGATTTATTTTATCAACCACACAGTAGTCAAAGCTGTTTCAATGAAGATAAATGAAGAACTCTATCATCTTACTTTGTAGATTTATTTAACCAACAGACTGTCTTCTCTATGATTGGTGATAGCTTTGCACATTAGAAACTAACTGAGATATATCATGACTGTCAAATCCTGGTATTCCTGTGGGTTTCACGTAGAGTACAATAGAACCACTTTCATTATCTTTGTGTTACAGATAATGGATAATAAACCCTCTTACAGTACCCAAAGGAAAGCCTCTTGGAGTATAGAAACACTCTTAATACATGGAATACATTTTAAACCTTTTTTTTTATGAAAAATTGTTTGAATCAAAGTGAAGATGACTTTATCTTTTAAAAGCTACACTTTTACTTTTTTCCTTCATTTTTTTTAATGGAAAGACTACTTTAGCTACCCTACTAACGATAACTGTGTAGTTATTCTTGCTTACCAAAGCACATACTTTTCAGTAGTTGGAAAAGGTTAAGAGTTTCAGATTCCAAACAAATCACTCAACAATTCCAAAAATCAACAGCAAAAACTGATTTTCTATTTCCGCCTTTGAACTCCACATCAGTGGTTCCCCTTTGCATGTAAAGTTATTCTATTTTTTGTTCTTCCAAGTGCTGAAAGATTACAGCTCTTTCTTCCCTTTTCCCACAGTCATTCTCACCTCTCTCCCACTCTCATACACCTCCCTATATTCCTTCACTTGATTCCTATAATTCAAAATTAAAATTGCCTCCAAAATAGGCAACCTCCAGAGTAAGCAGCAATGTCTGTGGAATGGATCAACACCATTCAGTCATGAGACAGCATTTCAGTTTGCTGAAAATTGAAACTTTGGGCTGTCTCAGATATCACCAGAGCCTGCAAATGACTGTTCCGAGAGATATTAACCTCCCATAAGTTCTGTGTCATTTTGCCATTCATGTGTGACAACCTTAGATACTTTTGGGCAACCCAAGATGCCTGTGTTTCTTCCCAGCTCTGATTTTCTTTGATATTCCTTCTGTTGTGAAGTGACTCTGTCACACCCAAGATAGAAAAGATATTTTTGTTGAGATTTGTATATTCCTGCAAGGCATCATTCCTTCAAGGTTTCCTGGCTGCCATGGCTGCTCTTTAGAAGGCAAACGTAGCTTCATTACCACTTTATCATGCTTTTTATCCCTATTTCATTCATTAATTTTATCATATAGAGTAGTTTGTCTTGGTGGCACATGAGATATAACAGAGGAAAGGTTTGTAGGGAGTGGTGTTATTTTTAATGACATCAATTCACACAGTAAAGGCAAGCAGACATTGAAGAGCACAGGGGTTTTACAAAATCATCTTCAGGTCACAAGAAGGAACAGCAGTTCTCAACTCCAAGAATAAACTGAGGATAAAATCTCTAGATTAGGATAATTGTGTCATGTGATTGACCTCTGAGAGAAGAATGCACCCATTCCTTGTACAGCATATGGAGCTGTAGCTACAGCATTTGTTAACCCTGCAACTGGTTTTCATGGCAAGGTTTTGGTAGCAGGGGAGCAGCAGGGGTGGTTTCTGTGAGAAGCTGGAGGAGCTCAGACGCTCTGTCAGCAGGGATAAGTGGTCCTTTCTGCAAAGACTGTTTAGTCTTTACCTGTTTAGTCTTTACCACATTTACCTGTGCATGAATATCTTGTATAAAGCTTCAAATGCTCCTGGGAACATGTACCCTAAACACTTTCAAGTTGACTAGCTCAATTTGATCATGCAGTTATGACCATAATGATAATAAGCTCATGTTTATATTAGTTGGTTTACTACAGCGCGAATTTGTGGTATTTAATAAATATTTTACTGTCTACTGTGAAATAATCAATCACTTCAGCATTCCTTCTGAATGTCTTTCTGTTGAAGCTGTAAGGCAGTTTTATCTCCACAATAAATTTTCCTCTTCAAAAAGCAAGCTGTGTCAGACTTCTATCCTCTATCTCCACTGTAATCCAGCCCTACAATATGTATTTGTTCACAGTGCACAAGTAATTGCTTGACAGAAGGAAAACAAAGAATTTGAGACATGCAGGAAAAATAAAACCCAACCAAAAAACAAAGGCAGACAGTAGCTGAAACAGGATCAGAGGTGCAGTTTAAAAGTGTATCTTGAGGGTATAATGAACTTGTAACTAGACCTTCACCAATGACATCAAATGGTGGCTCTGCCCTGCCGTGTGGCATTTCCTTTCGGTCCTTTGTGACCCCCTGTCACTGGATCTACCAGGAAGATAAGGTTGTCAACAGATTCAAAGAATACACAAAAGCTGTGGAAATTACACCCACATTCTGGACTTACAGTGTGGAATTCAATAGTGTTTGGAAAATAGAGAATATCTACACAAAGGATTGTGGACACTTAGAAGTTTAGAAGTATCTCTGTTGCTTGTCTAGTCCTTCATAAAATACACAGACAAAACCCTTTACCTTCGGTCATCCTCTTTCTTTTCTAAGGAAAAAATATGTTTAAGCCAGTCATCTGTCATTATAGGAATTGCAGAGAACAAATATACATTTTCTTATATATTCTGCCTCTGGAGTTCAAGTCTTTCAGCCTTTTGTTTGCAATCCCAAAGTGGGGTCAAGTATCTGATGCATCTCTTTCAAAAATCATAGTATTTTTTCCAGAACAGTGCAGAAGATTGTGGCTTCACCCTTCTGGTTTTGTCACGGAAGATATATGTTCAGTTCTGTAAATGACTTCTCACCATTTTTATTTCATTTTCCATCTAAGATTTTTTAAGTAGAAGACCTCTAATAGGAGGGAATGGGATTCCCCAACTTCCAGTCAGCCATGAGATCCTATACTCAGTCTGTTTTAACATTCTCCTGAAATGTGTGGCTGCAAATTTCTCCATGCTTCAAAGTTCTCTTTTCTGCTCCTTTCCTCTCCCCTCTTCCTCCACACAGAGACAGGGTTTCCTTGGATACTTATAAAGGTGTTTACTATCCAAAGGTGTGCCTTTCACAGAGTCTAAAATCCTAGGAATACCCTGAAAATGACAGTGAGATTGAGGTCTGTGGGCAAGACAGAGGGGTGTCTGAACTATAAGTTCCTCAGAGGTCTGGGGTGACAAAGAAGTCCAGCTGGTTAACACTGGCAGGTTATGTTATATAAAGTTTATCAGAGAAGCTCAGAGGCACAAAGAAGGCAGAAAAACCCCAATGCTCCAGTCAGAGTCACAAGTCCCTGCCCTGGCCCCTGCCAGTGCTGTCCCAGGAATGCCTCAGTCCCATGGGCCAGGAGTGGCACCCACACTATGGGTTCACTGCCCAGAGTCACAGGAGACATTATGGGATACAGAGGAAGAGTTTCCTGGGACTGTGCATGAATTATTATGTGGGTTTAGCAGGGGAAAAAAGGTATCAAAATGGATAGGCCTGCATGATACAAGCAGTATGGTAAAACTGAGGGACAAGGGGATAAAATTGTCACATGTTAACAAGTTCTTTGTCAGTGAGTTTGTCTGGCTGTGTCTGGTAGTTTTATTGTCTTATTAAATTTTTTTCTGATTTTTTTTCTGGATGAAGGACTCTCTACTCCCTGTGTGTGCTTATGAGACCTCAGCTGGCAGTCAGAAGCCCCACTCAGCTGCACCCTCACTCCCTCTCCCTACAGTACACAGGGAGAAAACCAAATGAGGAAACTCATGGGTTGAGATACAGAGAGATCACGCCCCAGTGAGCATCACGGGTAAAACAGACTAGACCTAGGGAAATTAATTGCTTTTATCACCAATCAAATTAGATTTGACCAATAAGAAACAAAGTAAAAACTAAAGTATCTCCATCCCCCTTTCCTATTACCATCTTCCCCCTTTGCTCCCAAGCCCTCTCCCCCAAGGGATGCTGGCTTTTGGATGGGGCTGTGGTCAGCTCCTTAATAAAACCCAGCTTCTTAATGCATGAAAAGAGAGTCAAGGAAAGAATTGCTGGAGCAGAAAGTGTTTAGATTCTTTCTTTGATTGTAGCTGATGAAATTAAAAAATAAGACTACAGGTATCTAACAGGTAAGGATTTGGGGGGATTTTTTGCGTGTTTGATTTGGATTTTTTTAATCCTATTGTCAGTTAACTACCTGGTTGGTTCTACCTTGTAGATATATTTTAAGTATAAACTTTCTGCCAATGCAGCTCATGATCTCATTAGAAAAGCCCAGTGGAGGGAATCAGAAATTAATCCAAAAGTAGATGTTAATTAGAAATGTATGTGAACTGATGTGCTGCACATTGTAGATTTGAGTAGCACTTTATACCCTGCCCTGAGCAGAGCATCATGCAGAAGCTAAACACTCAGCAGAGATCTGCACCTCCCTATGAATTCAGAGCACATAAACAAGTTTGCCCCAAAGTGTTTACAAATTACAGGGAAGAAAAAAAGAAAAGAAAAAAAAATAGAGAGAGAAAACAAAAACAAAAACAAAGAAACAAAACCAAAACAAAACATCAACCAAACAAACAAAAAAGCCACCCAAAAAACCCCACAACCTTTCTTTTATTTTTCCCTATTCTTTATTTTCATGCCTGCATTTTCCAATAACCAAACTTCAGATGGCACAAACTAGAGTAAAAAAATGAGGTTAATTCAGGGATTAATCTGTAGGGGTCTTTTTTGCAGCAGGTTTGTACAATATGTGGTGGGGGTGCAGAGCTTAAAACAATGGGAAAAACAGAGATGTGTTTGACTGGAGGGTTTAGGCAGGGTGTCAAACTGGAAATCTCATGCAAGCGGTCTTAGAAAATGTATACCTGCAGAGAAACAAGATTGGTGAGGGAGAAAGACAAGTTAGTTGATACTTAATGGATCAAGGCAAATATTCCTTCATTAAGTCCTCTCCTATGGCCAATTCTTTGCTGGACAAGTGACCACTGGTGTATAGGACTTGGGCTACAGCCAGGGCACTGACAGCTCTTAGCACCACACCAGAAAAAGATTTCCTGGAAACATCAGCTATTATGAAAAAAACAACTGTATGGGATTTAGGGGGAAAAAGCCCAAACAACATTCCAGATAACTGAGAAAAAGCTTTTAGTGCTATTATTTTATAAACCGAAAGTGTTATTTTCAAGCATATAACAGTTGATTACTGAGCCTCTACTCCTGGCAATATACTATTCACTCGCTTCTCATTTAACACCTGCTCCACCAAAATGAGCATTTCTTTATTCCTAAACCACAGAAATTACAAACAAATAAATTCCAGGAGAAAATTACTACCACTAAGAAATTACTATTTTTTATATCTAATGCTCTGTCTACTCTCTAGCATACTGTTATCACTGCTAACATTAATCAAATATAACAGATCTGCCAGAAATTTTTCTTAGCATTAAAACTCTTGGTTTTCTCTCATAGCAGGATATCTCCTCACAGAGGCAAGGGGAAAAACTCCTACTTCTGAGGCAGAAAAACTTGTCTTAAGAACACCTTTGTAAGAAATCTGTAAGAATTAGTGAATTTAGTGTGGAGTTGCAAGGCAAAAACTGACAAACTAGTAAAGTTAGGCTTTGCTGGAAGTTTTGTGGCATTTATGGCCAGGGGTCATTTCCCCTCATAATAGAGGATTCTTTGCCCTGAAGTAAAATATATTTTAGAAAGGAAAATTCTCTCCTGTCTTTTCCTTGCTCACTTTCTATCTTTGTTCATATCACATGACTCGTTAGATGAAGGTTTCCATTTTATCTTCATATGCATATTACATGAGTGTCATGTCCTGACTTTTTTGCTTCAAAAGTTAATGGGAAAAATCATTTTTCAAGTGTCTAGGGCACATACAAATTGTGATCCCAAGAGGAAATATCCAGACATAGATGCCTGTTGGACTTTCTGAAAATTAGCTATTCCTCTTTTCAAAGGGATTTGGATATCCAATCATGCATAAAATTAATGAGAATTGGGCATACTCAGCCCTAAGTGAAAAGCTTTGAAAAGCTTGTCCTAAAAGTCCATACTGGTAAATAATAATGGCTTTTAGCTAGGGAGTTTCTAGCTAATCTCAGCACATACATCATAACAGCATCCTTTTCTGGGTTTTTATTTTATTAGAGGAATTAATTTCTGTTGTCAAAGACTACAAATATCTGAATTGTTTCTGGAGAGCTAAAGCTTCTTGATTTACAGATGTCTGTTCATAATATACTTAAATACCTGGTTAACACTTGGCTCCCTAAATCCAGCATTTTGAACATTGCTTTCTAAACAGAACTTTCAAAAGACATAACTGAAGTTGAAGAAAGGCCAATAAAATACTGGTTATTCACCTCTTAGCTTTGGGGCCACTCTCATCTTGATAACCTATGGCTTTTGTAGGCCTGCAATTATCACTGAGACCCTGTGCATCCCCTCTGGTACATCTTGAATGGCAAAAACCTCCAGAACTGTCACTTCTCTCTTAAGATAATATTCTTTCATTTGATTAATTGTTCCAAGTAGTAAGCATGACCTAAAGTAGTTTTTGATAGCAGAATTCTCCATGTACAAGGAATGGAAAGATGAAAAACAGCTCTAATTTAAATAAACAACTAATGAATAAATACACAGTTAACATTTTTTAAATCTTTTTAAGCAGTATGAAAAGTTAAAGATGCCTACAAGCCAAATTAGTTAAATAGAGATATAATTTTGTTCTCAGTAAATCCAAAGTAAGTCTGGTATAATTCTGTTCTTTGTATATCTCTGCCAATAACCTGATAATGAATGATAATTGTATGTAGTTACATAATGTATGTCATTGAAAGCACAAATAGAATAGTCCTATTATTTTTCTTTACATTTCTTTCCTCAAAAGCTTTTAAAATAGTAGTCTAATCCAAACTATGTTGCTGCTGGCAGTGATTTGGGATTGTAAGAAAATGAGAGTAGCTGTATTGTGTCACCCATTTAATACCATAGCCCATTGCTGACAATGGCCTGAAACAAGAGCTTAAAGAGCAAAGGTGATATCGCAGAAAGAATGAAATTACTCAGTTTGTGACAAAAATTTTTGACTTTCAGCGATTTGTATCTCAGTTGTTCCTGAAACTGTGAAGAAAACAGAGCAGGTCTGGGGCAGAAAAGGGTCACAAGGTGTTCTCATCCCCAGTGTACTACTGGGAACTGAGGTCACAGGAAATGAAATAATTTTCCTAGTTCCCAACATACAGTTGCAGCAACCAAAGCTATTAAAGGGGAGGGCAGGACTTGGCTTGTAGCAGCTGTGAATTTTAATACTAAGAAGATTAAATTAGGTAATGGATTGCTTGAAACCCATGATAAGAAATAGCAGTTAAGCAGAATTTAAACTGTTTGCAGAGATCAGAAAGCATGTATTTTAGGTGAACATAGAAATATTTAAAAAATAGGAAGGGATTTAACTTTTCAACTCTTACCGATAGTCACATCTCCAAATATGACTTTGGGAAATGTTTTGTAGATTTAATAATTAAAAACCAACTCTAAACCACGGATATTTCGCTCCCCTCCCCAACTTTTCTCTCAGAAATACATTGTAGACTACTGAATATTTTCTTTGGCATCTTTGTCAAAATAATATTTCCTTGTAGTTGGTTTGCTGATAAATATGACAATAGTCCAAAGAAACAAAATATCATGACCCTAATTATATTACTGTATTTTTAAAAATTTGTTTGAAAGCACAGCTAATAACTAGGTCACAAATATATTATACCATGCTTTCAATATTAATGCTTTGTTTTTCACCAAGAGAGTTTTCAATAATAATAATAATAATAATATACCACATAATAGTTCATGCAAATATTTTGCTTTTTAAATAAACTTAGTCAAGTCAAAATAACATTTTTTTAAGTGTTGAAACAGCCAACTCCCTGTTCTTTGGGGGAAAGAAATCGTTGATGCTTACAATAGAAAATGCCTATTCCAAGAGGTCTAATGAAATTTATATCTCATTTGTAGAGCTATAACTGGGGGAAAAAAAACCAAAACCAAAAAACGCCAAAAAACCCAAAACAAGACAAAACAAGACATCCCACAGATTGATTTTACTCCATGTCAAGGTTTGGATTCAAAGTAATGCACTTGCATGGAGCTCTTCTCAGAAGTGCAGTGATGGGACAGGAGGAAACAAGACACCACAGGACATGATGCTGTGAGCAGGAAGTTGGACTATCTGACCTTTTGTAACCCCCATTATTGTGGAATCCTTTTCTGAAGCAAAGTTTTGTTCAGTATTCAGTATTCAATGAAAACATGCCCAGAATAAAACCCCCCACAGTTTAAAGTACTAAATGTGTGTGAAGAAATCACAGGTTTCTGACAGAAACTGCCAAAACAAAACCCAGAGGATGCATCTCCTGGAACAGAACACCCTGAGTCATGTCTCCTGTGATAAAAAAGGGGGAAGAAATGCCTCACTAATACTTAGTCCCTCTTACCTAAAGAGGGTTTTCAGAGTTTTGTGCTTCAGTGTAAAACTATAATTTCTTATGGAAAAATTGTAAGCTGATACTGATTTCTTTTGCATGAATTTTGGTGGGGCAAGTGTCTCTATAGCACTATTTTAATGCTGCATTAAATGTTGTGTTTTTAAAATTTTTTAAACTCCGTCTTTGTGGACCAATATTGGCTCAGATATTAAACAGCCATTTTGAGTTTTCTATGGATATGATGCAATAATGGTGTTGTGGTCCAGTATCAAAGGAAAATTAGATCCCAGTTTTCCCTGCTGCCCAGAATAATTTCAGAATCCACACTAGTGTGGTGATTCTCCAAGGGAAAAAGAGCTGAAATATAGTCCCACAGTCACAGAGCTGATTATTCCAGAGATGAAAAGTAAATGGAATATATGGAAACATTCATTAAAATGTTTGCTGTTAGTAGTGTTTGAGACAAAATGTTGGTGTCATTAGTATTTACTGCATTCAGCCATTCCACGTTTATGTTCCTCTGAAAGAAAATAACAATGCATCTCTCTTTCTGAAACGTGCTCAGGAGTCTTTTGTTGCTCATACCTCAGGTACAAACAGAAGACAAGTTACACACAAGGGATTTTTTCTTTTGCTTTTTTGTTAAAGTCTTTTTAGTGTAAGATACAACCTTGTGAAATATTGAGTCCCTTCAATTTCTTTGACCTTAGAAAGAGATGATGTCACACATCACTTTAGCACCCCCAAAGACCAGGGCTTTGATTGGACTTCCGAGATTTTCAGAGCCCTTGGTGGTAAATCAGTAGCACCTGATAATTTTTAACATCTCTTCTGCTCTTACAATTAAAATACCAAAAACTGTTCCATACAGAAATTGTTTCTGTATTAATGACCAATTAGGAACAAAAAGAACAGGAACAAGAAGAAGACTGTACTTTGGCACATGATTATTTATTCATGCTAGAAGCTGATGGAACTACATTAGGGGAAAATATATTTTTTAAATGAACAGGAGAGGGATTGTTTTACAATGATTCACATTTATCCTTGCAGTCTGCCTTGTTAGCTGTGAGGAATTGCAGAATTTCAATATTCAGTATTAAAACACTTCACTGGGGTGTCTTCATGAATGTAAACAAATACAGAAAGGAAGGTGCATTTGCCTTACTTGGGAGAACTGCAACCCCTCTAGAAATGTCAGTGTTGCACCTATTTACAGTAGATTTACACATCATACAAAGGATTCAGCAAGGTGGGATCATGCTTACTAATACTGACAGATCTGCCTTTTCATGGATACATTTTATACCCCAGATGTATCCAAGCATATCCTATCAAGCCTTCCCATGCTAGTCTTGAGACAATAAAAAGAAAAAAAAAAGCAACTGAGGATGTTTATATTCAAAGAAGGAAAAGTTTCTTTTCCCTAGATCCTGCTGAGGCCTTGGTTTTTGCTTTTTCATCCTGTAGTAAACAGAAAAGTCCCTGCCAGGGCATAACAATTTATGTGATTTTCTATTCTTCCAGACAACCTCTTATTCTCTGATCATTTGAATAGGTTGAGGAACACAACTTTTCTTAAAAGAAATTATCATGGCAAAAGGTTTTTTTTCCCTTTAGACTATATTCTAGCTTTGAAGAGAAAGATTTAAAGGCATTAGTGGAGTAAAAAAACTGTACAACTCAGCATAAATAAGAAAATTTTTATGTAAATCAATGTCATAATTCCTCGTGGATGAAACCCTGTCCTCACTAACAGTGATCGGAACTTGGGCATTAAATAAAAAATGCCACAGTTTCACATTCAAACATCGGTGGTGCAAGCCAAGGACTTGAAGGGTAGTTCTTTGTCTTCTGTTTTTTCCAGACAACACTCACATTGTGAATTGACCACTGCTCTGGTGTACAAAACTGTGCTGCAATCCACAGGCAAAAATAAATATGTCAATCTCCTATGGTTTTAAAATATGTTCAGCAGAGGACAATAGAGGAATTTGGCTTCTACCTTTCCACAGGAGCAGTGGCCTTACAGAAGCTGACCTGGTTATCCCCAATAGCACAGAGATCAGATCACTGAATTGTTTTTGCTCTGCTGGAAAAGATTGGTCCAGTCGTCCTGAGCAGGCTCATCGTGTATGTACATCCTTCATGAATGTACAAGTGGGACAGCTCAGGATGGTCACCAGGAGGCAGAAATTAAGGCACCTTCACAGGGCAGTAAATGCTGATGTGCACAGGCTTCACTTGGACATGATTTCTTTTTTCTATTTGCTTTACTTATTAATTAGTACCTCAGAACCAGACAGCTCCAGTACAAGGGTTCACAGTCTTATTTTCCATGCTAATTCTTGTTGCTTCAAATATTGTGGCACTCCAAAGTGCTGTGAGTTCTACATCAGTGACAGGCACAAACTGATAAATGATGAAGGGATTCTCTGAGAATATGTGATTCAGGATTTGAGACTCTTCCCAACCTAAAAATGAAATTCAATTGGATCCTCTCACACATCCAAAATGACTCTTCAAACCATGAAGCTGTTTTGCAGAAAGATGAAGTCTGTTTTAACTCTGGAAAAACAGGAGACATTGGCCTTCAGGGAAACAATCCTGTGCCAGCTTTGCTTCAGTTTGAGATTTCAGTTTTGGAATGGTTTTTGGAGTTGTACTCCTTCCTGGGAGAGGAATATCAATTTAAAATCACCTCTGGCATCAGTGTTTCCCTTTGTCTTGCTCCAACTGCTTCTTTCCTCAGGGATTGCTTCTTTGGGTGGTTTTGAGGCCCCCAAATCTCCCGACACAAAGACCCAGGCTGACTGTCACAGTGTTTTCCAGGTTCCAAGAGCCACCTGAGATATTCAGACCCTATCTTCTGTGATTTTTATATCTTTATTACATCTAGCATTCAGATTTAGTTTATTAGGATGCTCTGATCTAGTCAGTCTGAGATGTCTGATATAGTACAAACCCCTGTACAAGTAAGCATTGAAAGTACAGTTTTATACCACAGATTGTCTTCATTTAGAATCAACAAAGATGTAAAGCTTTTTCTTTTTTTTCCCCTTGAAAATATCCTGCATTGCCCTGCAGTGAAATATGCACAGCCTGCATTCCCCAGTAGAGCTTGCTGATTTTTATAGCTTGTTTTAACATAGAGACTATTGTGATAAAGAGCAGGGGTGATATGACATTTGAAAAGCCTCTTGAGAGAAAAGCAGCAAAGTGGATGGCACTGAAAAATCATTCTGAACCTGAGATAATTTGAGCAGCTCTACACCAGTATTGTTCCACTGCTGTCAGTGACAGGTGCTTCAGACAGCACGTTTGCTAAGTATCCAAATATATCAGTCGTTGTCTCTCTCAGGAGAGACAGTCTTATCTCTGCTAAGGCTGACCTGTGGAAAGGTTATTCAGAGAAAATCATCAAGAATTATATCCTGCTGGCCACCACCACATCTCTGGTGAGTGAGAATGCCAGGGAGGATTAAGAGATCTGGATAAGCTAAAAAAGCAGCAGCCAGATCCCTTCTCAGCAATTTCTTCCCCAGAGCTGGCACCTGCATTATCCTATTGTTGTCCTCATCCTAATGTGGAAAAGGTGACAGAGCTGTGGGCTGCAGGCAGTTTGAAGCATCACTGACTTGTGCTCTCAGGTGATGAGGCTGAAGGTGCTTGGGCTGCAGCAGCACAGGCTTCCTTCCTCTGCGAGTTTGTGCAAGGAACACTTCCCTGCTTCCTGTGTTCCTCTGTCTCTCCCTTTCCCAACCAGATAATCTGTGGGACAGTGTCTTTTGTATTGCCTTCCCCTGGTCTAATAAATAGCACATAACACCTCCAAGATTGCAGGGACCAGAGGGGTTCTTCTCTCCCAGATAAGTGTTGCTTTTTGTGTTTCAAGAGCATATAGCACTGCAGGAACTTTCATGTAAGAGGGAGGGAGGCAGAGAGGTTTTTTTGAACAAGAGCAGCTACTTCAAACTTAGCCAGAAAGAACATCATATAACATTAAATTATTTAAAAGCTTTGGCTGTCCAATAGATAGACATTATTTTTTTTCTTCAGTTGTGAAGCAGGAATTAGGTGGTCAAATTGAGGGATGGAATTTAGTACCAGTTTTTCAGAGATGGTCAGGATATTTTTATTTAGAATATAGGAACAATTGCATTAAATGAAATAGGTAAAGTGCAAGTCCATGTCATAATGTGTCAGCTTTGCTACTCCTGTACCAATGCATAACAGGGAGGCAATAAAAAGCAGCTAAGAGGTAGTAACTTTCTAAGCCACCTCCACTGCCTGATCAGAGAATATGAGATCATGTATTTAAATAGCATCTTACTTGCTGGCCCTCTTGTGTTTAAAAACATTGAAGGAGAAATTTTATTTCTTTCTGTATTCATCAGGTCCAGAATAAGGATGTACTGAACTTATAACCAATGTCATTTGTGTAAAAGCAAGTGTGCCTAAATAAATGAAGAATAATTTAAGCAACTGGAGTGATGTTTCTAACTACTTTTCTACTAAGGAGTCATTCAAGAAGAATTATTTCTGGCAATCATGACGCCGAATCGCTAATCTACTCTTTATCACGCATTTTTCTCTCTCCCTTCTTTACACTGCTCTACATGGCAGTTAGGATATAAAATATTTCTAGCCAAATAACTTTGCAGACAAATAAGATTTTTAACTTGAATTAATCTTCCAAGTAGGTTCACATTCACTGTCTGCATTGGGATGTAGATGGATGTGTGTGACCGATTGGTAAGACTTTATGTAGGGGAGGCCTTGTAACATGGCTCTAGCCTGTTACTGAGGCTAAGGAGAAGGGAGCTGTGGGAGAGTGGCTCAGCTGGAATAGGAGTAGAGAGACGTGAGAGACATGGGAGACATGGGAGATGTGAGAAACATGAGATGAGAGGCATGAGAGGCATGAGAGACGCGCTGTGCGACTGCCTCATGTCCACGTCCCGGTGTGTGGTGGTTGGTTGGCTTGGGCTGGTTGTGCCTTAAAACCTTGTAAACTGACAGCCAGCTAAGTGCTTGAAAAGGTTGGGATTTTGGAAATAAAGAGCTCTCCTTTGCACCTGCCTGGAGTCCCTATATTGCTCATTACCACAACAGATATGCTTAGATATCCCCATGCATGTACTGAAAGGAGACTGAGATGCCAGTAAATAGATCACATGGAGAGGGGAGAGTTAAGCAGAAGTGATTTGAGCTGCTGAAACAAATGATCCCCTCACTACATCTTTAGTTTCAAAACAGTACATGCCATTAAAAAAAAAAATATATATATAATTCTATATACAATATTGGACTTGACAACCTCCAACATTAGCAAATGTCAGAGGATAGTTGATGGCTGTGTAGAATTTCTTCTACCTTGTATTTTTTGCTTGACATATTTAAGCACTTTAGAGTTCTGCCATTTGAAAACATTTTGATTTCTGAGATATTAATTCAGCCCTTGTCTGTTTTGTATGCTGTCTTTTCCCTAGAATTCCATCTTGTTTTAGGGACTGTGATATTGAATGCATGTGTGATAGGGAAACCAAGGACAGGACACGAGAGGGATGAAGAAGCAACAAATTTTTAACTTAAAAAAATTTTAAACATATTGAAATTTCTTTTTCTTATCCCCATAGTCAGATACATTAGCGGGTCCACTAAGATTAAATATATTTTCCCTTGGTGATTCAGATCTCCCTCTAATGTCAGTTTGTACAGTGGTTCAAGAGTAAGCAAAAACATTATTTACATTAGTGTTTACAAGATGTGATAAACACACAAATCCCTACCAGTAGAGGCATCGACTACAATTTACTATAAGTAAATAATGAGGAGGAAGAGTTGATCCCTGATGCATTGATGCTGATTTCAAAGAGACTTAATGAGACATACACCTGCCAAACACTAATGTGCAAGTTAAAAGACATGGGAACTGTGTTTAAATTTCCTCCATGAAAATGTTCAGACTTCCTTGCTCATTGCTCACATATAAATATGTGCAGGTAAAAAAAAAAGGTGGAAGGAGATATTTATAAAGATCTGTTCCAGTGTTGAGGAATAAGGCATGTTTTTTCCTCTTCAAATTGGCATCTCAGACTCTCCTTCAGAAAAAACAACTATACATTCATCACTTTAGCATTCACTGGAAACTAGTTTCATGCTCAGCCAGATGAATTTCTTTATAGCTCTTCACTACTATTTGTTTCTTCTGATCACCTGCCAATCTCAGTTATCAACAAAAATAATAGGTTTTATCACTGCGGTCTAGGTATCAAAATCAGCAGGGCTGTAGTAATTAAGGGGAACAACAGCCTTGATGCACAGGCAGTTCTTTATCTCAAAACTCACAACCCCTGTGCACAGCCCCAGTTGTAACATAGCAATTTACTACTCCCCTTCACTATGGGACATTGAGGCCTTGGGACCATGGAAAAAATGCTTTCTTAATAGCACATGCACAATTTGACATTAGGCTTTTATTCTGCCAGACAAGCTAATGGGTCATATAAGTGTCAGAGGTATTACCATCTACAATTATCACTAGCAGCTTGCTTAACACAGCACATTTCCCAAAGATGTGCCTTTCCACTTCACAGGGAGCCTTATGGCTGCCAATCCACAGCCAAAGTTATCATCTAATTAAACAAAGGTAAAACAGTCCTGACGATCCTGGGAACTGTTTGATTCCACTGCCAAACTTAGGTCTCCTGCATAATTTTAAACATCTTATTGCACCATGCTTGGCCTCCTGCTGCAGGATTCCTGTGTGCCTTCTGTCACATCTGCCAGCTCCTGCAGGTGTCTCAGGTATTCAGTGGATCATCTGTCTCAATCCTTGATAGCTGTGTTATGCTAGAGCTTAATGCTACTTTATAGGTTGGTTTTAATGATGTTGGCAAGATTCACAGTCTAATAATTGAGATTGGCATTAACGCTGGTTTTCAGAGGTCAGAGGTGAAACACAGAGTGCCAGGCACCTGAGGGAACACACAGATTCTGATTGTTCTGGCCAGCCTGAAAATACCTTCTGTAGACTTCCTCTGCAAACTCTCTCCTTCTGTTCAGCCTGGGTGTTTAACTGGTTGTGTTCAGAGTCAGCCTTAATATGATGCAGCTGCCTAACTCTAGAGGAGGCTTAGGTGGAAACAAATAAGTTTGTTTGTGAGAAAGCCCTGTGGAAAATGTTATCTGGGGTATTGACCCTTTCTGTACCCTCTGCCCTGTCTAGGAGCTGCATTTTAGTCCAGCCCTTGTCCTTCGGCTTTGTCTGAACTACACTGCAGGCATGTCCATGCCTGGCCTGGCACCTTGCAGATCATGATTTGCTGTCTTAACTCAGAGCAGGCTCATCATTTGATCTAATGTGGTGACTGCTGCTTTGTGCTGGTTACTGTCAGCAGAGCTGCTCTGCTGTCCTGTTTTGGGTGCTGTGGGACTGTACTGTTTGACTCCCAGAGCACTGCCCTACTTTCTTGGCTGTCGCCTCCACCCCATGGCTCCCCTCCCTTCCAGAGCAGCCCACTTTCACAGCTCTCTGACATAAAATGCAAAGGACTTGTCCACGTAAGGCTCTGAAAATCATCTGATGTGTGTCACAGACTCCTACTGCAGATTACAGCAATGTATTTGCAGAACAAACTCATGACAGTGCTTAAATCTAGTAAGAAAACAAAAGTATTTAGGATCCTGCCACGTCTGTGCACTCTTCCTCATTTCCCTGTTGCTATGTGGCAAGCACAAATATGTAGCATGATATAGATTAAACAGTGTTAAAATATCAAGCAGTGATCTTGTGACAGTTTTTCTGAAGCCAAACTTGTGACTTGTGGTGACACCTTGTGCTTTGCCTTTCCTCCACACAAACTCAGAGGAGAGGAAGGGAATATCACAAAGTCAAAACTTAATCTTGAAGAAAGACGTGGGCCACTGCTAGAGTCTGACAGCGGCCATGAAAAGAGGCGTGGTGGAGCTTAGAAAGGAGATTGGCAAATCTTGGCCACAGAAAATTTAAGTCCCTTCCAATAGAAGTAATCTAGTCTAATTCTATTCTATTCAAATCTAATCTGTCTTCATTTAATAAAAATCTGCATTACAGTGTTGACCATTTGACCAACTGACAACATTTGACAGAGCAATTTTAACATCTATTTTACATCTATAGTAGCAGTGTGATATGAGCAGAAGGTAGCATTACTTTTCCTGTCTGAAGATGTTAGACAGTTCTACCTGCCTCCCGACAGTTCCCAAGGCAAAGGAAAGGAGTAATTTCACTTTTGGCAGTGACCATAGAAACAGAAATGTTTGGGACAGAACTTGCCCCTGACAATTCTACAGCAAAATAGCAGCTATTTGTACATTTACAAATCAAATTGAATGTCCATTACATAAGTTGGAAGTTCTCATGCCACATCTTAGCCAGGCGAAAATCTAACCCTTGTAAATGCAGATGTAATTCCTGTGTCTTTTGTTCCCTCTATTATTGTGCTCCAGGAGTGACTGAGCTGCTCATTTGAGAGGAAAAAATAGATGGAAGGAGGGGGAAGCAATGGATTGGATATTTATTTTTTAGTGGATAATCATCATCCTACTCTGACAGATGATTTCTATTAGGTCATTGAGGTTTGTACTCTCAGATAATCCCTGTTTTCTGGGTAAGCACAAACAAAAAAAAGTGCAGGCAACAAGGATTAGGAATAATATGGGAGCTGCAAACTATCAAACCTGTTTATTACCCTTCTCAAACAAGACACAGAAAATCTCAGAAGGTACATGCGCAATTGACTCTCCTGTGAGAGCCCCAAACAGAAGGAAATCTCTGCTATTCTTGATAAGAAAAGGTCTCGTTCTTTAAATACAGGACTCACTGGAGTGAAACTCACCTAGAACATCCAAATTTTGACTTCATAGGTAGCTTTTTTACTTCTGGGTTTGCTAGCTTAAATATTCCAAAAGGACATTATAGCAATGCCATGCTTGTGTTCCAAGAGCACCTTGTGATTTGGTGGGCTGTGGAGGAAAACACCATGCATCAGCCACCAGAATAGAAAACTGCCATGACTTTGTATTCTATAACCTTACAGCCATATAGGGCATGCTTTTAAAGGCAATTTTGCACTCCACAGTAATCCATGGTCAGCACAAGGAATAACTTTTGTCAGCACTTAGTTTTCTCTTTGTCTCAACTGAATCAAGGCTCCAAGCCTCTCGCTGAAAAGTGAGTTCTTTGAGACAGACTCCAGAGTTAAATTACACAGTGTTTAATTCAACATTTTATACATCTGATGCAGTCAGATAAGACTGGGACATACAGATCACTTGATCAAAGCCTTGGCTCATTGTCTGGAGGTGATTTTTCCAGATGGTCATTTCCAACTTGACATATGATAAATGGCTAAAAACAGTAAAGGGCCAACAAGCCAGTCATAAGAATATTGGCAGTCGAACAATTCAGAGGGACAGTGATGAATCTTCAGTGAATTCCTTGGTATTTTTAAGGCCAAATCCACATGCAGCAGGTGACATTCCTTTGCAACATTCAAGAGCTGGATAAGCAGTTCAAGTAGGAGAGAGCAGCATGAACCTGCTCTGAAACGTCAGTGGTCACTGTCACAGAAATGGAGAGACACCAAGCTGATTTCTTAGCAAGTTCAGTACAATACCATCCCTCCAGCTCAGGGACAAAAGGAGGAGACCTTGTGATGCACTGGAGCTCATCTAAGTCAGTTCTTCTTAACATCAGGATTAGAGCTGCTACTGAGACATGCTCTTAGGAAAGTTTCTCGTAGTTTGGAGAATTTAACCCAATGATCTTATTGTTATTCTTCTTTCTAGAGTGCAGTCTGCTGTCACTTACAAGGCTAATGCTCTACATTCTCATGCTGGCTTTCACTGCAGAATCTTAAAGCATTTTACAAGCATTAGTGGATTAAGTTTCCCTCGATCTGAGGAGAGGATAGTAAGTGGTAATTATTGCGGTGTTATTTGGTTGCTATCTCGCCGTGACTGGAGTAGTGTCACTTCAGATGGCTTAAAGCTCTGAGCACATTTATGATGCTGTGATTCTACAGATGGGGAAAACAGAAAGAGATGTTTTCCCTGAACTTCTTCTTAAGCCACTGGTGAGACTGGGAACCGGGTGCAACCTGGCACACACTGCCAAGCTCTGAACTCTAGCCCAGGCCCTCCCTATTTTTATGAGTGTTTGTTACTGAGAAATTACATTTTCTGTGCAGTCTGAGAACACTTTTACTATTTAGTAAAAGAAAGGAAAAAAAAGAAATCAACCCAATCCATGACCATTTGGGCACCTGGTTAAGATGTACTTTTTGTTATGTCTCAAGAGCTGGGACTCAGACCTAACACTGACTTCTGCTTTTGGATTGCACAGTGTTCCTGGTCTATCATATCCTCTCTGAAAAGTGTCAAACCCACTCTTTGACTGGAGACTTAGCAAAGGTAGACCTTATTCTACCTTTCAGTACCTGAAGGGAGCTTAAAGAAAAGATGGGGAGAGGATTCTTAGCAGGCCTTGTTGCGCTAGGTAATAGTTTTAAACTGAGAAAGTGTCAATGTAGATTAGATATAAAGAAGAAGATTTTTATGATAAGGGTGGCAATGTACAGGAACAGAGAGGTTGTAGATGCCCCATCCCAGGAAACATTCAAGGTCATGTTGGTCAGGGCTCTGAGTTATCTGATCAAGCTGGGAAGTTGGACTAGATGGCCTTTAAAGGTCCCTTTAAACCCAACCTATTCCATCATTCTATGGATCAGCCTTATAAAGAAGCTCATGAGCCTCTCTCAAAAGTAAACACAGCATTATATATTTTTTTTACGAACATGTGAATATCATGGAGTTTGGATCTCACTGGAATATCTCTTCTTACTCTTGTTTCAGGGTGTTCTTCACATTTTGACTTTAAAAATCTGCTTTCTCTGCAGCTACTTATTTTGTTTTGTTGCCATGTTGTAAAACACACCAGCTTTCATTACTTATCCTTTAAATTCTTTTAAACTCCTGTTCTCTAGCCTGAGAAGTCAGTAAAACTGTTGACTTCATCTCCTGGGTAATTTGGTTATTACTGAGTTGTGTTTTGTATTTCTGTCCTTGTTTATGTCTCTGAGAAACTAGAACATGATTTAACAAGATTAAAATCAATGAATGCCTGTTTAGAGACCAGTGCTTATTAGACTGGTGTCATCCATCTTTCATCTGGAAGTTTTGTGAATGTGTGAACCTCTATGGATACCCCTAAGATGCTAACATCTGCACAAAATGATTCTGTGAAAGCTTTATATTTCTTTCTTTATTTCTTTTCCTCTTAGTTTTCTGCTTGCTGCTGAAATCTGGTTTTCAGCTGAGAGAACGAGGGAAGCAAGTGAGAATGAATGTCAGTCTGACAAGAATTACATCACTCTGTGTTAACAGAAACCTCTGTGGTCTGCACGGATGTCACTACAGTCCTGAGCAATAAATCAAATCAGAGAATCACAGAATGGTTTGGATTGGAAGGAACGTAAAGATCATTTCAATCTGAACCCTCTGCCATGGTCAGGGACAACCTCCACTATCCCAGGTAGCTCAGAGCCCCTGGCCTTGGACACTTTCAGAGATGGAACATCCACAGCTTCTCTGGGCAACCTGTGCCAGGGCCTCATCACCCTCAAGTGGCATCATAGAATAAGAAAAAAATTTTCTGGAGGGGAGAGGAGGAAAGGGGAGAAGAGAGGAGGGAAGCTTTCATTAGTATTTTATCTGACCATAAATGGATGAGTTAAGACATATTTCACTAATGAACAGAGCTGTTTAGATCTTGCAGTAGTGGAAGGTAAATTCACTGACATCTCATGTTCAGGCTGTCTGTTATAGATATTTTCCATTTTTGCCTCATCTTGTATAGCAAATATTATACCTTATTAAGGTTTTATTATATATAAGGTTCTATTATATATAAGCTATTTTTCTGCTCATGTAGTTTGTGATACTAACCAAGCTGAAGTTATTAGACAGTAGATTCATTCACTATTAAGGTCCTTTTCCATTTTCACTCCTTACTTCGCAAGCGGGTTATGCAGGATTTTGGAATTGCTCTGCTATTTTGCTCTCAGGAAATTCTGGTTTGCATTCTTGTATTTTCATTTAAAATAGCCTCTTCTTGAGCTGTTTCAGTAAAAAGCCTGAAGGGTTTATTCATCCCCATCAAATTACATTTATTTAAACTTTGAGAATAAAGAAAATACAAGCATAAATAGGGACCAAGCTGTCAACTTGACTCATCATTTACAGTTAACAGGATTAACTGGGTACAGCAACCAACGTGAAAAACATCTCAGAGTACTGCCACAGGATAACAGGACATATTTTTGTATTGACAACCTTCTCTCTCCTTGTCTCGCTCTCTCCCCATATAATTTTAGCTGTTTAATTAAGTAATATAGTGTTTCTTTAGTACTGTCTCAAATTAGGCACAGAGTATTTTCTTACTTGCATGTTTCCATGACAGTATGGTGAAAGATTCTGGTATACATAAGGGAAGATATATTCCTACCTACACCCTACTCAGACTTTATACTTGGAAAAAAAAGAAAAAAATCATTTCTATAAATGAAGCACAAGGTAGTGGAGCTGATCTACATTCTTATTTCATGTGGACCATCAGACATTTTTGAGATGGTAAGAACTTCTCAGTAGCTCTCACCTGTGGTAGGTTTGGCATAAAATCACAGGGGTAAAAGGAATTGCTGGAGCTGAAATCAGTGAATTACACTCTTGTTGGTTAATAACCAAGTATTACATAAGGTAACAAAGAGGGATCCTGTTTCAAAGCATGCAATTTTACTTAAAACAGAGTATCTGGTTGAAATCAAGAGAGGACATTCAGTGACTTTAACGGGTTTTGGCACCAAACCAGACCATTTTCAGCAGGCATGATGCTCTGACATAGCTGTCGACAAATACTGCTCTTCAGTTATGTGCATGACTGACTGACTTTCTGTATTGCTGTAACTGCTTTTGCTTCAAAACATTTCTGTAAAGAAGAATGTGGGTTTTACCCCAAAAGTCCATTCTTGCACTGTATCCTTCTCTCTGAAAATGGTCTGTATCAGAATAGAAGATAAGAAAAATAGAAAATAAAGAGTTAATTGTTGCAGTGAAAGGGAAATTTTGCAAATATGAAGACTAGCAAAGCCCTCAGACACTCCTCAACATCTGATACTTTTCCTCCTCCCCAGGACTGGGCTCAGTCAGGTCTGTACCATATCTAAAGGACTGCCCATATAAGTGTGTGGGTACTTTCAAAAGCAGCAGAGATAAGCCCAAAGCATTGCTACATAAAATACCATCCATTACTAAATGCATAGATTAGAGGTGTTTCTGTATTTTTGAACAAAACCTAAATGAGGCTGTGCTGGGTTTTGTTCTTTGCTTTGGAGGCTTAGTCAGAATTTGAATTTAATTGTGTCTGTGCACAAGGGCTGACAATACAATTTTCCTTATGATTAAAAATCAAAACAATTTGCTTTTCTTTTAATTAAAAAAATCACAACTAGCCTGAGTGCTTAGCCATATTTAATCACCATGTTCCTTATTAGGACAGCAAATGACAGAGTGTTTGTGGCCAGATGGAGGAATTATGATGATATTCCTTCAAGCTCTCCCCACAGTGTCACAATGCCCCTTTGAGGAATTAATGTTTTTCCTGACTTATGACTTTGAATCTAGAAATTTCTCTACAGACTGAGCAGTAATGTATATTCTTTGCCTTTGTTGGCTTACTATAACTCAGATCACAGATGTCTTTCATTTTGTACCTAGGCAGTAAGTAGGGATGTACTCATTACCTGAAGAGAAAAGAATGCAGAATGTCTGGAAGGGCATAAAATGAGCTAAATATGAGTTAAATATCAGAAAACAGATCTTGTCAAAAAGAAGCCTTTTATGACAACAATTTTATTTTGGTGTCTGAATATTAAATCACTGGGTAAAGGAAACTGCCAGACATGAAACATGTATGGGCATAACATGGTCTTAGGGTCTACAGACTGAAACTCCTCCCCTCCTGACCCAGATTAATTAATTCCCACATTCACACATTGTGCTGCCATTTGGAGGTACCTCAACAAGATGGAGAAAAAGGCTGATGGGAGCATCATAAATTTCAACAAAATAAAAGCTAAGCCCTGCTCCTGGAGGGGAACAACTCCTTGCAGCAATACCTGCTGAGAGCTGAGAAGCTGAAAAGCAGCCTTGCAGAAAAGGTCCTGCAGTAGTGGTGGACAGCAAGTGATCCAGAAATGTGCCCTTGCAGTAAAAGTGCCCAGCAGTGTCCTGGGAAGAGCATTTCTGCAAGTCAAAGCACTGGTAAGAGCCACCAGGAGAACTGAGTCCAGATGTGGACAAGAGAGACAGGGGCATGTAGGAGGGAATCCAGTGTCTGTGCAAAAAAGGAGATCACTCCTAGGAGAAAAGACTGAGAGAATTTGGGTTGTTCAGCCTGGAGAAGAGAAGGATCAGGGGATTCTTATTCATGGGTATACACACCTGAAGGGAGCATGCAAAGAGGACAGAGCCAGGCTCTCTGTAGTTATAGCCAGTGACAGGACCAGAGGCAATGGGCACAAACACAGGAGGTTCCCTCTCAACATGGGGATACATTTTCTCCTGTGAGGGTGATTGCCACTGGCACAGATTGTCCAGGAAGGTTGTGGAATCTCCATCCTTGGAAATACTAAAAAGTTATCTGAACACAGTCCTGAGCAACTCTCTGTAGGTGTTCCTGCTTGAAAAGGGAGGTTGGACCACCTGACCTCCAGAGGTCTTGTCCAACATTAGTGGTATTATACAGTTTCATCACTATAAAGAATAGGAAATTTCTGTTTTTACCATTCATTTTCTTAAGCATTTTCAGTCAAGAAGAAAGGCTGTTCCTTCTAACACCTTGATAAGGAAATCATATACCTTCTGGGCACCATTTTGTACAGTCAGCTTGTATTTTTGAATAATATAGAAATGTTTTAGCACCTCACATTTTGGGTTTTTTTCTCAAAAGTATAAACCTAGCTGTTCCTGCAGAAAAGGCTGTTTCTTTTATGTTTCCTCTTACTTTATTGAAAATCTCCTAGTCTTCTCTGATTGTGCACTTATTGCATTCTCAGTGACACCCTGCCTTACCATTAGAAAGTCCTTCTCTTGCAGAGTTATGGCCCTTTTCAAAAAGGTGGATCTTGTCATAGGCAGTTTTACAACACAGATAAAATTGCAGATACAACACAGAGAAACACTCAAGAAAGCAGCAGGTTTAAAATAAATAGTTACAGGACTTAGCAACTAATCTGTGAGGCTGCTTGTAAGGAACAACGATAAGCACTGGGAACACTGCCAAATTAGAGAGCCGACTCTGAAATAACAAGGAACCATACAGGGTCCAGTTCCTGAGAACTGGTGGGATTAGTCACTATAGCAGCTATGGCTACATTGCTGAGGAAAAAAAATATGTCCACATCTAGAAAAATCACTTGGACTTATGGAAATCACAAAGCTTACAGGACTCTTAGAATTTTCTCATCAGTTGTAATCACTTACAACTGGCACCGCTGAATCTTTGACTTAAAGAGATTATATCAACATCCTAACACTAATGATATTTTATAATAAGGAATAAATTTAATCCCAGTTCTTAATGATATTTTATAACATGATAAATTTAAAGAAAGAAGTGTCAATTTACATTATGAATATTCTGAGGACATTTTATTGAATGTACAAGAAACCATGATTTCACAAACACAGAAAATCTTTCATTACACACACATAAAAAGTCTTGATTAAGAGAAGAGGTGAAAATGACAATTCTAGTTTAATATGCAATATGATATGGAAAAATAACTGCTGCAATATAATGAATTCAAATGGAATATTCAATGCAGGCAGCTGATAAAGAAAGCAAAACTGTTGCTAAATTTTAAATGGCCCAGTAAAATCATGGGTCATGGCTCAGTAGTAGGCATATTGCAGTGGAGGTGAGCTCCTAAGTAATGTGTGCATCTCCTGTTACATTTGAATGGAAATATAAGAGGTAAGGATGCACAACAAGGAAAAATATTCAATATATATTTTATTTTGTATAATTCTGTAAATAAAATAGAAAGCATAGCATTGATAATAAAGGTGGGTAAAAGTAGTCTTTGCTGAAATACAAAATTGTTATGGCCTGAAGCTCCTCTCTTATAAGATCTTTTTTGAGAAGCCTCTTGAGCAAGAAAAAGTGTTATATAAATAAATAAATAAATAAATAAATTGGAGTTGTGAGACTTCTTGAGTGAAAAGACTACCAGCTTCATGTGTAGAATTAAGCAGGGCAGACAAATTTTGCAAAAATTAGAGAGTGCTTCTCTTGGTTTCAGTCCTAGAGAGAACTGTAATGATAAAATGGTTGTCCAATACACAAAGCATCAAACCCCATGATTAATGTCTATCCGTGTGGCTCATCAAATAAACGTGTAATTTTTGTCATCATAGCATAACTGCTGAAAAGAATTTCTATGAAAATCCAAGAAGAATGAGACTTTTTGCTATCCCAAGAGTAAAACAATTGGGATTAATTTACCTGGGGGGAAAAAAAAATAGAGAGAGAAAGGAAAAAAAAGGCATATTCTGCTTAGCTATGTTTGGGGCTAGATATCAAGATGACAGAAAAACTCTTTCAGGAAAAGGGCAAATATGTGACAAGGAAGTATGAGCATAATTAAGCTAGAATTGAGAAGAAAGTTTTTAATGTTAACAGTAATGTGATTTTGATACACCAGAATAAATGCAGCAGGCACACAGATATCTTTCTTTGTTTATAAAGCAGTCTACAGAATGTATTACATAACATCATTGTTTGTGACAAAACAAAACTGTAATTCAATGACATGGAATGTCTCTTCCATTTCTATGCTGTTGCAATTCATCCATCTGATCAAGATAAACATATTGATGTAGCACACTGGAATATCTGCAGGGCATTTGAGAAATTACTACATGATGTTTTACTTTCTGTGGAACAAATAAAACATCAAATGGATTAATGTCACTTTTAGCAGCTGTTAAAGGGAAGCCATCCATGAACTGACCAATTTATAATGTTTGTAGTAAAGTTTTTAATAATTATATCAGGTATTTACAGATAAATCTTGGAGGTATGAAAAAATGGTGAGATAAATAATGGAGACATGCTTCTTCAACAGGGTATTGTAAAGTACCTTACAGTTGTTTCCCAGTGATCAGCTGCTCAATAATATGTGCAAGAGCAGGAAATTCGTGCTGAATTTACTTGATAAGGGATCTTAGAGTGGAAAGTGGTAAGCCGTAAAAAAACTCCTTTTGTTCAACAAGAAAATATAATCTCAACATGCTGGCAGTGAAGCCCTGTAACAGAAAGGACTAATATTGTCTTCAGAAGTATAAAAAGCAGGAGTGTCAAACAAAAATAAAGAAATTGCCTTGTCTCTGTACAAGATCTGTCAAGATCCCCAACAGTTCTGTGGTGCAGACTTTTAAATGATGCAGAAAAATACTCATGCAAGAAGGAATATAGCAGGAGGGCAGTAAAAATGTTCTATAGATCATATTTTATGTTGAAAAAATGTAGGACCTCAGTCTATTTAGCTTATTAAAGAAATTGGGTTTGGCACTGTATTGCTAATGAGGCAAGTGCTGAGAAAAATTCATAACAATACTCAGTGAACAGTGAGACCAGTTTAAGTTTGTACATCCCTGAGTTGAAAAAAAAAAAACCAAAAACCCAACAAAAAAAACCCCCAGAAATTATAATGTGTGGTTTACAAGCAATTAGAGTAATCAGGCACTGTAACAGTTCAGAAAGAAGGACAGAAAGGTCAGAAGGACTGGTGCCAGGAGAGGTTTGAGTGCACTGGTGATTGATGTGCACTACACAGTCATGTACATTGATACAGGGTTTTACCTCCAGGTTGTCCTCAGTTAATTGGAGCTCTGTGAGCCCCTGGTGCACACAGAAGTCACTCCTTGTGCCCTGCACCAAAATTATCTACATTGTATCATTTCCTTATGAATCTTTTCTCAATACATTATAAAACCAATGTGGAAAATCATATAAACATGCTTTTTCTAGTTCTCTTTTATTTTAATATCTATAAATAAATAGTTCTTGATTCATTTCTAAAGGAGACCTCTAGCATAAATAGCTGCAAGACTCTAGCTTCTGGAGATCTTCTCTGGAATCCAGACAACTCAAATGCAGGTATCTGCATTGTCCAAACATGATGCAGATGTATCCTAGTAGAGATAATTCATTCTTTCCAGGTCTGCATCTACAAACAGAGGACAAAACCACAACATTTGAGGGATTGCAATTGAATTGCAACACTTCATGGATTTAAGGCATGCAAATATAAATACCAAGAATTCTGTATTATGAATATGTGAGGTAAAACAATATATTTTGCAATATACATGATCACAGGGTAAAAATTCTAAAGTATCTCTTAATATTTGAACTTTATATCCTTTTGATGAAGGTTAGGTGTTTTTCTTTACATTTGATGATGTAGTCTCATTTCTGGAACAAAAAATATTTATTATTTTTGTACTTAGGAGTCAAAGTCAATGGTCCTGGTTTGGGTGGCATCTCTCTGCTCACAGAGAGAAACAGACAACTTTTCCAGGCATTGTTCTGGGAAAGGCGATGGGAAGCTCAGAGAAAAGAATTATAAACACTTCTTAGCTTAACTTGCTGCACCTGGTGTTTGTGAACATGTGGAATGTGTTATGGAAATATGTTTACCAAAAGGGTGGTTTCTTAATGATGATGTGATGATGGTGTTTTGATTAAAGGACCAATCAGGTCCACCTGTAGCGAACTAGAATATAAAAAGGAATGGGTTTCCTAATAAAGTGGAATTAGCTTTCTAGTCTGACTGTGTATCATTGCTGACTTAACAGTGACACTGGTTGATACCTGGAGTCTTTGCATCTCCTCCTTCACTTATTGATCTTGCAGAGGTTTTACATTTTGTTGGGAAGCTATAATTACTACAGTTTTGATTTAAATCAATAACTGCAGGTATGGTTTGGGTTTCCATTGGTAACTGATGAAAGTCAAGGGAAAATGCATTTTATACAAAAGAAAATATGATAGTACTTAGTGAGTTGTGCTTTTTTGTTTTGGTTGGTTTTGGTTTTCCTTAACATCAAAGAAACCATGCGTCCTATAAGTCAGAAAATTTCCTTCAAATGCTTGACTTGTTTGTTTATCATTATATTATGGTGATGGTGGTATTAATAATAATAACAACAATAATAATTTGAACCTAGGGCTGTGTTTTCCACACGTTAAACTAAGAGGCACTCAGAGATTTTCCTGCTTTGGACAAAGAACAACATTTTGGTTTATATCTGTCCTGCAAGCCCTTCAGACTATATAAGGGCCAAGTTTCTTCTTTTCTCTGTCTGTATATGAAAGAGTAAATAACAGCCTATGCTGTATGTGAATACTGGGGTTTACGTAAGATGGAGGTAAGCGTTTCTCCCTACCTGATTTTCCAGCTCACTCTCCCTCTTCTGTGGCTCTGTGCTCACCAGACCTTGACTCTCCTTCCCTGCAGGGAGGTCACTGCTGGTCCATCATGCTCAGGAAGAAGATCACCATGGTCCAGGCTGTGCTGCTGCCTCAGTCACCAGCCACAGATGCTACTGGTTGAGGTTCCTGGGTGTCCTCAGAGACTCATCTCCATGCATCTCATCCATCTCCCAGACCTTTCCCACTTCCAAGATATTTATTCCAGGACTTTCACTGTCTTATTTCTGGAGCCTGTTTCTTTCCTTCTCTGCTTCTTTTCAGAGAAACATCTTTTTGTCACCACTTCTTTCCAGCCCCTAAGAGTAAAATAACAACACATGATCAGCCTTCTAACTGGTGGTACTTTCTCATGTCCCAACAAGTTCAGGACAACATTGAAATTTGAACTTCCAAGAAGTTTCCAAGAGGAAACCTGAACCACAAGATATTGGATGTCTGAATTCAAAAGTTTCTTGCTGAGTGAGATCAGACTAAATGATAAAGATGACCTTAAAACCTGTTTGTCTATGAACATACCAGATGTTATCTCATCAGGTGTCTTTCTTTCATGATGCAAGGTCTCAGAGTGGGCAGCAGAAAATCACATCATTGTCTGATCTTTAGTTGCAATGTTTCCCACATTAATTAATTAATTTATTTTTCATCTATTATCAACCCCAGATTTTAAGTATTATTATTTAATTGTGTGTTCTCTCTTTTCTTAAATATTATTTTCCTTAAGTGTCTTGCATTTTCCTAGGGTAAATACATTGTTATTTTCTTTGCCCTCTTGGTGACCTTTTATATTCTTTTTTTTTTTGCCCTACTGATGTTTTGAAGATCAGTTTGAGTTGCATTTCTCAGAAGTTCTGTCAGAGTTTCAGCAAAAGAGCTCTAAGAAAAGAAAAAAAGCATAAGAAAAGAAAAGCACATTACCAGTCTCCTAATCATGTTCTTATGTTGGAACTGATCATTATGCAGTTTTCATACTCCTTTGGATAGTTTTCCACACAAAATTATGTTTCTATAAGCTGATTTACACTAATATGTCCCATCAAAGAACTGTGGATTTTCAGAATAGCTGAAGCTGGGAGGGACCTTTAGAGATTGTCTGGTCCTGTCACTAGTACTGGACATGGCACATTAGGTCTGTGTCACTACATTAGAGGGATAGTGTCATCTCCCATGACCTTCACCCACAGCAAATTGTACCTGACCAATCTACTGGCCTCTCACAACCTCCCACGATGGAGTGACTGCATCAGTGGACAGGGGAAGAGGTACTGATGTCACCTGGACTCTTGTATAGCCTTTGGAATGGTCCCCAACAACATTCTTGCCACTTAAGTGGAGAGATAATGATTTGATGGATGGACTTTTAGATGGATAATGAATTAATTATGGATTAATTGGCTGGATGGCCATATCCAAACTGTTGTGTCCATTCAGGGTCTGTATTGGGACTAAAACTGCTTAGTGTCTGCATTCACAACATAGACAGTGGGATTGAGCTCAGTTTCAAACTGAAAGATGTTTGGTTAAATTTGATGTTAGGCAGAAATTCTTATGATGAGGATGGTGAGGCTGTAGAACAGGTTGCCCAGTGAAATTGTGGATGCCCTATCCCCAGAAGTGTCCAAGGTCAGGTTGGACTGGGCTTCAAACAATTTTATCTAGTGAAGGAAATTCCTGCCTATGTCAGGTGAGTTGAGGCAGACAATCCTTAAATGTCCCTTCCACTCCAAACCATCTTGTGACTCCATGATTTACTGGCAATGCTCTCCCTAATGCAGCCCAGGAGGTGTCTGACCTTCATTGCTGCCAGGGCACACTGCTGAATTACACACAGCCTGCTGTCCACAAGGATTCTTGGGATCATTTCTGCAAAGTTGCTTTCTTGCTGTACTGGTGCGCAGGGTTTTTCTTCTCAGGGGCAAGATTTTGCACTCTACCTATGCTGAGCTTCATGAGGTTTCTGCCAGCCTGTTCAGGCTCCTCCTGATGGCAGCACAGCCCTCTGGTGTATCAGCCACTCCTTGTGGTGTTATTTCCTCTGCAGACTTGGTGAGAGTGCACTAATAATGAAGAGCTCAAACAGCACAGATCCCTGGGGTACCTCTTATTTCTGGCCTCCAGATGGATTTTGTGCAGCTAATCACAACCCTTTGTGCCCAGCTCTTCATCCACCTTTCAGAGCATCTCACCATTCATTCACCTTGTCCTTATTTCATAGATTACCTAAGGAAGTTGAGTGACTGAAAAGCTTTGCTGAATTCAAGATAAAAAACAACTACTGCTGCCCTCTTGCTACCAAGACAGATCTTGTTGTAGAAGTCTATCAGGCTGGTCAGTCATGATTTTACCTTTCTAAAATTGTGTTTAATATTGCAAATCACCTTCTTCTCCTTCATTTATTTGGAAATGGTTTCTAGCAGGATTTGCTTCATCATCTTGCCAGAGACTGAAATACAGTTACAACTCAGTATTTCTACAGATCCTCCTTCTTGATATTCTTCAAAATAAGAGTTGTATGTTTTTTTAATTCTAATCCTCAGAAACCTTCCTTGATTGTAATAATCCTTAAAGACAATCAAGATTGGCTTTCCCATTGCATGAGCCATATCCCTTCTTGTATGAGTTATTTTACGAATACTTCAGAGGGGCCCCCAGTCATGACTTTTTCTCTGAAAAGATATGAGAGCTTCCCTCACACTTAGGCCCTCTAGGCACTTCTTTCAGCTCTGTTATTTTTTCCAAGGTCTCTCTATTCCACACCACACTGCACACTTTGCTTGCCAACCCAGTCCACCCTTTCCTCTCTTCTTTGTATGTCATCATCTCCCTTATCTCATTATATAAAACAGTTGTGGATAATCTTGTTCTGCAAGGAGGCAAAATGTTCGACTTTTTTTCTTATAAGACTATTGTCCTTAGAGCTTGCACATGTTGTTACCCCATAAAAGCAGCCATTGGGGGGAAAAGGGAATAAGTCACTACATACACATGTTTTGAACTCCCCAGAATGAAGTTATTCTAGAGAAAAGGTTTTGCTGACAAAGCTAAATAAGTATTCACCTGAAATACCAGTCATTGCAATGTAGGAGGAACAAAACAATTTTCTAGCAAATAAGTATTTTCTTCAGGACCCTTTCAGCAACCATTGCAAAGTTTGTCCAAATGTGTTCTATAAACAATTTTTTTTCAAATAAACCAGTGGTTATAGTTCTGTTGATGTTTTGATGTTTGGGGTGAGGGGACGCATATCTAGTCAGCTGGCTACTTATTTTTACTATCACCCATAAAATAAGTAATGAATTGAACATCAAAAAGCCAGACTTCCAAAACCTGGAAGAAAAATAATGCCACAATCTCTGCAAGAGAATTTTTTGTGTTTATTGGTTATTTTAGTTGTGCTAGGGAACAAAGAAATAAACATGTCAGGATTCATCAGAAAGTGTGCATTTATCTTTAAAAAATATACAATACAACACTCAGCACATCAAATCTGCTGGAATTTTATTTCATGATATTAAACTTTTGCAGAATCTGCTGCTTTATTGTTCTGTTGTTCTGACAGGAATTGACATAGCTGTCTGAGAGGGATCTTGTGCATTTAGTGGGTACCCAACACGTTTGATGTAAGAAGACTTTCACAAGGTTTGCTGCAAACTTGGTGCCATTTACAGCAAATCACAGCAGCTTTATTACTGCCTCAATTTGCTTTATGTTCTGTCAGCTTTATTGTTTGGAATTGAACTCTCCCGTGTGTTCTGTTGAATCTGCAGCTTGTCCTGTAGTGGACAGTGATAGGAGCTGGGAAGTTTCAATAAGGAATTTTAAGGCTGACATTTCCTTTAAGGAACACAGTACTAAGTACCACTTTCTAATAATCCAAAATTATTTTCCTGTACATTTCAAAGACAGGTTTTTATTATCAACCTGTCATCAGTCCTTGCTGACACATGTGACAAGCTTTACCATGCAGGCAAAGCCAGTGATGGCAGTAGAACGTCTTATGTCTCTAAAATTAGGATTAAGCACTTTAGTTACCTAAATGATGCTTTTCTCCCAGTTTTCATCAAAGATAAGCACAATGAAATGTTGTACAGGAAAAAAAAGAGGTTAATCTCCACCTTATCCCTAGGTCTACTTGCTTCCATTAACCCAGGAAGGCTTAGTAACTGTTGGTAATGCACATTTCTCCAAGAGCACACCGTCCTCACAAATCTGAATGCTCTTTCAGAGGAGGCCTGTATAATTATTTCTGCTTTACAGCTGTCAAAGCTAAGCTGTAAGAAAGGCAAAGCAATTTTTCAAATCACCGTGCAGTCGTGTCTGTCCAGGTCAAGCCATGCATTCTAATGTGGCCAGTCTGTCCATCACATAGGATGTTTTCCCTTTTGGGAGTTTTCCTTTTATGTTCAGTGGCCCCCACTGAATAATGCAATTTTGGGGAATAGCTTATAAAGCATTATAATAACGGGAATAAAAACAAGTTATAAAGATAAATTGAATTAAAATTCTTCTATGTAAGAAATGTACATTTAAGTATATTTCAATAAAAAAACATAGTCCTTTCAATGCTTGCTACAGAAGGAACACAGAATTGTGCTTATTAAGTAAAGTCTGCTATAATTTTCAGCCAACTAAATCAGTTGATAATAGGAACTAATTCCAAAAGAGCTGTTCTTGCTCTCTATTTTCCTTCACAAACATGCTAGCCCCATCTTTTATGTAGCTCCAGTGATAATACTTCTGTAAAATCAGTAATTCTCTAACTGATCCAAAAGAAAACTTTTTTTTATGGTTCATTTTCTGCATTAGCTTTCAGGCAGGTCAGCAAATTTGGCCACTTCATTCAGTACTCTGAGGTAGGCAGACACTAATAATTAAGATGCACCCTGAATTTCCTGCCTGCTTATTCTTGTATTCTCCAGCAATTACCAACATAATGCCTTTGGAGGGGGCAGGAAAGATATGGAGGTAGGAAGAGAGGCTGTTGCAAATTCCCCCTGTCCTTAGAGACCAATCAGCCTGTAGGAGAATTTCACTTTGCTCTCACTCTGTGACATGACACATGGGCAAAATCACAAAGGGTAGTCAAGAAATATGTATTAAGCTGCCACTTAAGTAGAAAAACATCTGATCACAGAGCAAAACCAGCAATTGCAGTGCACAGAGATGCTTTCTGCTGGGCACTTAGTGCAAATGAAAAGGATGAAGATAGGTATGATTATGACAGTCTTAGACAGATGAATCTGCATTAAAGGGCCTTACTTTCAGGTTGAGATACTCTGGTGTGTTATTATCCTACAAAATAGCCTTTTTCTCTAAACTTTCCACATATTGCTCAGTTCTACTCCTGAAAAGATAATGACTGTAATGGCACACTGAGTAGCACAAACAGCATTATAAGGTATTAGGCAAAAACATTGGTGATGGTCTCTTCTTGAGTAAGAATTTGTCATAAGAATTTATAGTCTTTAATAGAGGAAAACATTGATCCATCACTTCAGCACGCTGCAAGTCAAGGGGAAGAGCTACAGACAGAAACAAATGATCAGGAAAATAATTTTATTGTAGAAATGGATTATTATATCTGACGTGGTTGTTTTGTTCTTAGATGTGCTGCTGCATGCCACTAACATTTCCTGATGTTATTTTAGCATTTATTGTTTGGTATATACCTATGATTTTATATTGTGCCATTTAATATATATTTACTCCTATAGGAATACATGTGCTCTTGAGATTTCTCTCTAATGTCCTTCTAGTGTAATGGAGGGTTCTCCTTTTGCCATTGTATTATTTAAAAAATGTACAACTTGGATTTTTCAACGTTGTCCTATTATTATAAAATAAATACTACTGTAATCCACGAGTTTTCAGATGATACAAAAAATGATGAATACCTCTTTCCATCTAACATCTGCACCAAAAGTATCTAATCCTCTATTTCTTACATGGAAGGATTTAAAAAAAATCAAAATCCTGATATGTTTTTATCCCACAAAACAGAAGAGCGCTCTTATCTCCTGTCTGCTGATGAGGAACTGAGGAACAAAGACTAAACCAAAATAAAAATTATATATTCAATACTCTGTGATATTTACCAAGAGGTCTATGTGCCATTTAAAATATTAGGCACAAATTTACATGTCACATAACTTAAAACACCTTTTTCTAAAAGGTTTATTCAAAGTTTAAAAGGAAGTCTGCAGAAGTACAAGAAATTTAATCTAGGACTCATAAATGCCAAGGTACTGCTTTTTGTATAAAACCAGTGTTCCCAGTAAGAGCAGTCAGAGGGTGGGAACAGTTGTGTCAGCAGAGGATCTGTTTGTACTGGAGAGATGCCCCTAAGATGACCTAACTCAGTGTTGTGATATCTTGCTCTTCTTTGTAAGCTCAGGGATTCAAAGCTGGCCATATGCAGCATCTCCCAGACTGGTTAATGGGTCACTTGCCAAGCCCCTTCAGGAGCAGCCCTCCTGATACAGTGTTTAGTGTTAGTTTTAAAACACAGAGATTCTGTCCTAAGGGAGGTTTCGTTTAAAATGCTAAATCTGAGTGAGTGCTCAAAGGCAGGCAGATAGGAAGGGAAGTTATATGGTCACACACTCATTGAAGGATTTAGGCTGGAAAGAACCTTTAAAGATCATCTCATTCCAACCCCCTTGCTATGGCCAGAGACATCTTTCACTAGATCAGGCTGCTCAGAGCCCCATCCAACCTGGCCTTGAGCTCTTCCAGGGATGGGGCACCCACAGCTTCTCTGTACAACCTGTTCCTGTGCTTTACCACTCTTATAGCAAATAATTCCTTCCTTATATTTAGTTAAATCCAACATCTCTCAGCTCAAAACTGTTGTCTTTTGTCCTGTCTTGGGTGGCACTTCATTCTTCAAGTGTCTTGCATTCCATCTCCTTGAAAGCTGTGGGAAGAGAAATTCTCAGTGAAAAATGACCTTCTCCATGTCACCTGCCACCTGTTCTCCTGTTTCAGTTATTGCTACAGTGAAGTTTCTTCTGTCTTGCTTTTTTCTGGCTAATCTACCTGTAGAAACCCTTCTTATTATTCCTCACATTCCTTACCAAATTTAGCTTTAGCTGTACCTTATCAATCCTCACCCCACCCTTACAGTCCCAGGCAGTTATTACTATGTACTTCCCAGAATGCAAGTCTCTAATTTTGCTGTCTAAGTATTTCCATCCTGTGTTTCAGCCTGGTCAGGTGCTCCTCACTTGGCCATGCTGGGCTCCTGCCTTCCCTGACCAATTTCTTGAATGTGGGAATTGAGAGCTCTTCTTGTTCTTTAAGGAAAATAACATTAAACAATTGTCGGCTTTCTTCTTCTCCTCTATCCCTGAAGACAGTTTCCCAGGGGGACCAATCCACTAGTTCTTTAAAAAACTAAAAGTTCACTTTCTTAAGGTTTAGGTTATGTCTACACTTTTTGCCAGTCTATATCCCTTGAGATCATGAATTCCACCAGGGCATTTTCTCTCCACTGTCACAACAAGACACAGTTGGCTTAGGAAAGCAAATCTTGTTTGTGGCTGTTCAAGAGAGGTTTTTATAAATTTGATACCAACCATAATTATGTAAAAGAGTCAGAGAGATTCTTCTGATAAAGAGCAATACACTAATTAATTACGTTGCATTAGGGAAGCATTGGGTGTACTTTCTGCCTTAGGGACAAAATATTTATTCAATCTTCTGCAATCCAACACATTTGCAAAAGTTCACATAAAGACTAAATGTCATGTTATAGGAGGAGACAATTCTTCTGGGAAAAAGCTGGACACAGTTCTTTTTGACCCTCACTAACACAAAAACACCTCAGGAATCCTTTCTTGCATGAATTTTGTCTCTGTCAGTCAAGAAAAGGTAATGCCACCCCTGAATTCAGGGGTGTTGATCCTCTCAAGATCAACATAGTGTGCCACCAGCTTTGTTTCAAACACCACTCAGAAGCACAGTCCTGTGGGGAGAGGCAGCACAGTGTGATGTGGAGACACACATTAGTTGTACAGAAAGCAGAACAAAGACAAAACCCTCGCTATCCACATGTTCAAATTGCTTAAATTGTGCAGTCAGTTTAACACTCTTTCATGTGGCACATCCTCTGCCCTCTAAAAACACTTATCCATATCATTAAAATCTCTGTTTTTCCAGGCTCCTGATAAATTCTCTCTAGAGCTGCTGATCTGCTTTATAACTTGTAGTTGTCATTCCTTCTAAAAAGCCTTTATACCTTTTTTTTTTCAAATCGTAAACAAGTTATCAGATTACTTTTTTTTTGAGTGCCTTGAGAACTGGTAAAAGACTTCACTAAAGAAATTTCATAAGCCTTTCACAGAAAAGCATAATTATATCTCTCTTGAGCTCTGTGGTACTTCATTAACATGTACAAGACATGGGAATCACCTGTCTTTTTCAAATGATATGAAATCTTTTTATCACATTCTAATAAATTGAAGTATTAAATTCAAGTGACCACTGAGCCCTATTTACTGACACATTTCCCACACATAAAATAGATAAGAAGGAAAAACCAGGGACACTGATGCGGAAAAACACTTGATTGAATTCACCTTGGGAAGCACAAAAGAAAACATTACATAAGTAAATATTCCTTCATTTGTATTCTTAATGCAGACAATAAGAAATCTAGAAAAGAAGCAGACAAATATATACAAAAACTGAAGGAGAGAAGGAATACATTGTCACTATGTGTTGTCTTAAGACGAAAATAGTTATTTATATTTTCTTTTGCTTCTTATTTTCTCAGCTGTACTTCATCAATACCTTAGATGAATGTAGTAATAATTCTCTCATATTAAGGATTACAATTTGCTACTCCTTCTGGGCTAAGCTGGTGAATCTTCTATATTTTCTATGGACTAAACTGCCATCTATAAATCCTTTATTTTCTTATTAATAAGTTGGATAGTTTTTTTCTTTCATTTACAGTTTTATTTCTCATCTGCTGTTTCTTCATTAGTGAGGATAGAGAGCACTTTTCATATTTCAGGTGTATGTGTTGGAATTCTGCTCTGCAATTGTGCCTCAGCCTAAGTGACTTGTGACAAACGCATGGGCAACTTAGAGGAAAAAAATGGACAAAATAGAAATATTTTCCCAAGCATAGAGAGGTTCTTGAAAAATAGTCATGTTCCAAGGACTCAGCGAAGTCTGATGGGGATTTTCTTCAGCAAAATGCAGCGAAACCTTGTCATGTTAATCCATTGTTCACAATGACAGTGCCCTGAGAGGAAGGACTTATTGGTTCCATCACCTTCTCCTGTTTGTGTACCTGTAGCACTTCAAGGGAACAAGTTAACCCCTCCTCCCAGCACCCCACAGTGCTGCACAGCCACGGTGACCCAGTGTCAGCAGGGACATCTTCCACCACAAGTCACACAGGCTGGGGCAGGCAGGAGGACCTGTGGCTGTCCTCAAATTGTCATCTGACATCTGATGTTACAGAGAGCAGCTTTTAACCACTTTAGATATTTACTTGTACACAAACACAATTCTTAATTTTCATCTCCACTGAGCTCACAAAAGTCCCTAAAGATGAGGATATGTTAAAATATGCACAGCAATGGGGATCTGAAATGCACCAAAATAGAGTAATGTTTGAATAGAGCATTTTTGCTCAGTGTGCATAATGAGAAACACTGGCCAAAAACTCATTCACACCAGATTCCAGGTACATCCTCTGACTTGCTGTCATCAGGCAAGCAATGGCAAAGTAAAATCTAGTAAAAAGCAATGTATAGTTTCAGTTAATTTCTCAGCCCAAAAGAAAAAGCTGGAGTATCACTATGAAACTCCTGTATCTTGAAAGACTGGTTATTATGTATAAACCTCCCGGCTGTATCCAATGTTTTCATGCACAATCTTTATTATTAATATAATTAACTATATATTAAATGAGAGATTCATTCAGGCACCTTGTTCCTTTTCTGAAACTCTTTTTATAAATGATAAAAAATGTTTCTAAGTGTTCATTTTGCTCTTAAGTACAAAATGTTCCTACAGAATGTAGCTTAAATGCAATGAGACAATAATTAAATAAGTGCCAGTGAGGATGCAAGCAAATGATATTTAGGACAATTGGCACTACTGTTGTTTACATGGTGTGATAACAATAGCTTCTTCAATTGAGAAAAAGGAACAAACCCCACAACCAAAACCCAGGCCAGAAATTCCAAACAAAACATTTCAACTATTGATGGACTAAGCACCAGCTTGTTACTAATTGGATGTCTGAGATACACAGAGATATTTTGTGTGCCAATATGACAATTTTCAGGGGGAAAAAAATGCTAAACCAATGCAAAAGCTGAGTGCTCTGCTCTAAACCCTGTATTTTGAGATGTTTCCAACACTTCCCATAAAAAATCCATCACTTTCTCTTGGCAAATGTTCAGTAAAATGTAGTGATGATCTTGGTCTATTTAGAGCAGGAGGGAAAGGATGTGCAATCAAAGAGAGGCAGGATCTAAGAAATACAACACAAGCAGAAAAATTCTTGTTGCCTGGTAAAAGGCTTTATATATTATATATTTAAAGGCACAATGAAAGATCTGTGCATTTAAATATGTAATATATATTTATTTTTGTGTCCTCTTTAAACTGAAACTCATGCTGTTACTTTGGTAAGGCCACAAAAGTGGAAAATCTGAAAATAGTCCAACGCAGCCTTCATTCTGCCCTTGGGAATCTGAAGTGACAAAGAATAATATCCAACTGCTTTTCCATTTTAGACCATTCATGCAGTAAATCAACAATTAGCTCTTAATAACAACAGTGGAGTTTCTTCAGGAGCCACAGACAGATGAGGTGTTCACTCTCATTCTGGAACTGCTCCTCAGCTCTCATCCCTTCAGCCCATTCCTGCGCCCAGCCCTCAATAGCTGGCAGAATAGATAAATCCTGCTGTTCTCCAGTACTCCTGATTTTGTCTTGCCCCCAAGAGAGCAAAGACTTTAGACCCATGTGAAGCTGCAGTTTGGATTTGTGGCTAAAACACTGCTGATGACTGTTGCAATCTCCCTCTGAGGCAAAGCAACCAGGTTCGTTCCTAATTGACCCTTTGAGTTGGATTACAGCAAAACAACACTAAATAACTTATATTAAATGAATTTTATTAGAACAACTGAACTAAGAAAAAAGTAACAGATTGGAAAAGGGGTGTATAGATGTTCTGGAGTGTATGATCACCTAAGAGAGGAAATTTGGTAAGAGAAAAACAGAGAGAGATAGAAGAAGAGATAGAAAGACACCACCACTCATGGCTCCAGCAATGTGTGGGTAATCATGGGCCGTGGCTGTAATGTGCAGTCCTGGTCTGTCAGAGCTGGGGACCCATGCACACATTTTTATAACTTCAGTTCTTCCAATATCTCTTCCAGGAGGAGTTCAGTGCATGGGCATTCTTCTTCCTGGAAGATTCTGGAACTCGGGTAGCGTTGGTGGAGGGGTGAGTGTCTGTGTGTCTGTCTGTGCCTGGACAAGTTTTCTGACTAAATTTTCTCAATAAACCTTTTCTGCACAGTGCAGGAGAGAAACCAACATGAAAAAAAACTGCTATGCTGCCTCTTCAGTATCCATGGCTTAATGGTTCTTTCTTCTTTGGTTTGAAAACAGCTGGTTTAGGGCAAAATTTAGCCACAAGTCTGAATGGTTCATAACAATGTTTTGGGTATTACTGAGCTTGCTCAATGGCAATGCTTTCTTTTTTTCCCCACTCTGTCCATGCAGGGAATAGGCTGGGGATGAGGAAAAGACTCGGACAGCTGCCCTGAACTGTCCAAAAGTCTTTTCCATACCACATGCTCAACAATAAAAGCTGGGGCAGGAGAAGAAGGGGATGACAGGTGGGCACTCACTTTCCAAGGTGGCTTCTGCTCAGAGAGTGGACCTGTTGGTGGGAGGTGGTGAGTGATTGTTGCTGCATCACTTTTTTTTTCTTTTTTAATGTAAATCCATCCTTCACTTATTAAACTGTCATTAACTCGACCCACAAGTTTTCTCACTTTTGTTCTTAATCTCTCCCCCAACCTGTGGGGAGGCGGGAGGGAGAGGGGAGTGATCAAGTGGTTGTGTGGGTGTGTGGCTGCTGGCCAAGGCCAACCCACAGCAGACCTTTACTTCAGAGAAGTGAAGATTCAAAATTCAAATAGAATCAAAACACAGCCAAATCCCCCATAGCCATGGGAAAGTGTGAAGAGATTGCATCATACTGAGAAACATGAAGGCACACAAGGTGTTGTGAGCAGTGTGAAACCATTGATCAGTCTTGTATGATTTATTTCAGCAAGCCACGTTCTCAGTGAAAGGTGTTTACTGAGACTTTTTCTCTACAATTCCAGTCCAAAGTTCATTAAAAGTAGTGGAAAGCTTCCAATTATCATCTTGCTGCCTTAATTTAATGTCTTATAGTCCCAGTACCACTTTCTTCTTCTCAGCCAGAGGCAGAAAGATGTGAAATAATAAAATCACAAGAACCTTCTTCCTGTGGTGGACTGTAACTAATTATCAGAGTAGAAAGGCATAGGCAGGCTAGGTAGTGGTCAAAAGGATGGTGTCAAAAGTCTGAATTTGCCATAGTTTGTTTTTGGTTTATTTAGATTTGTGAGACTTATGGGACACTAAGCATTGCAGCAGGTAGATCTGCAGGGTAAACAGATGAAGGGTTGTGAAATGGGCACTAACATGATCAACTAGATAATGAGATGTCCTTTAATGTTTTTATTTGGAGCACTGCATAGAACCAAGGTATCTGCAGTGAAGATGCCAATAACTGAGTTTTCTGAAATATTTTTAGCAGCAGAGGAGAGAACTGGGGACATCTCATACGAATGTAAACACCTGAAATAAATCAAATGCACTGTATCCACTCCTGCCTGTAAATGTTCAATAAGGAAACTAACTTGGATGTAGAAATGTACATTGTGAAGGTTTACTTAGGGAAAATGAATTCAGCCCTGGAGGCTCAATTCATTTGCCCACACAGAGGCACTTAGAGCTGTTTGCTGTGCCTGAGGGGATCCCACAAGTCCAGATTCAGCTGTCACACCTGAAAGTCATGCTATTGAGCAGCACTATTGGATGCCTCCAGACACCCACATTCCAAATGACACCAGCTGCCTGTGTTTAAGCAACTGAGACCTGATTTCCTGTAAGTCCATTGACATCCATGGAAGGATTACTTCAGGCAAACTCTGTGGCAATGGGTTATGGCTCTAAAATTATCTGTCTTGATACTATCACTATCCAGCTTCCTGATCATATCATCCACACACAAAGAGCAGAGTACCCTTAAACAGAGAAGTGCCCAAGGCAGTACATATGACTAAAGCTTTCTTTTAAAGCTTCCTTTCAGTTCAGTTTCTCTGTAAATCTCCCAAATCAGAAAACAGTGATACCAAAATCCATTTTTCCTGTTGGATTCACAGTGTTAAAATCATCCTTCTGGATTAAAATCAGTAACTCAGATGTTTCACTTAGGTCTTTATTTGGAATATAGTGTTTCATATATGGCATTAGGAAATGGGAATTGACTAAATAACTGAAACATAAGGTGAGGGATTTCAATTATCTTTCTTCCATGCTTGCATAAGTATTCAAAAATCTGTTGTATATTGTACTTACACATAGGAAGCATGATTTGAATAAACCTGTTCCCATAATTAATATACTTTAATTAGAGCAGAATGTCATATCAGTTTCTTTTTTTTTCTTTTTTTTCAGTATGGCACAAAATTTCATATTTAAACTTTCTATTGTCAACTACAGCTATTCTTTAAAATTATTTACTTCTACAAAATCTAGCATTGTGGTGGATAAATTTAGAAAAACAAGTTATCTGAATTCAGAAAATAGAAATTTGCACGAAAAGAAGGAAATCATTAAATTAAGATGCACAAGAAGATGAGATCACTACAGCTGTATTGCTTTTAATGGAGTTTTACTGATTTATGGGAGTGGCTCTGAAACTTCATATTTTGTTGTAAGACCAACACAGTGCTCTACAACACACACCTCTAATTACATATTGATACTCCACAAAGGGATTATCATTACAGAGGAATGAATCATCATTTAGAGGAAAATTCTCAGCTCAAGAGATACAGACAGAAAGGATAGGGTCACAGAGGGCTTTCTTTTATTTAGTTCTGTACCCAAAATCAATATTTGGTCCCAAAGTGACTTTGTACAGTTCTGGCCCATTTTTCCATTTCACCTTCAGTGCAGAACCTGGTGCTGCATTTCCTGTGTGATGAAGAGTAAGGAATTGGTAATTGCAAGCACACAGTGACCCTTTTGCAGTGTAGCATCAGGGACAAGGCTCCAGGTGTGTTCCACAACAGGCTTGTGCCCAGTCCCTCAGGCTTACCAGCAGTCTGTTATACCCACACTATCTTTAGACCACCTCAGCTGGAAAGAATCCATCACCTCTGATCCAAAAGGGTGTCTCCCCAGGGCACCTCATGTTTGGAATGGTGTTCATCTGTGCTGCAGCCCTGCACAGGAGGGGCTTGGTACATCACCACTGGCAAAGAGGGGAGGACACATTTACACTCCTATACACACAGGAACGTGCCCTGGTGCTCAGAAAAGTGTAATACAGCCTGTTTACGTTCTACTTTTATATCAATACCTCACCTTGTAAAACTGAAACAAGAAAACATCTGAAGTGCCCTGAATTAATCTGACCCTAAGACATTTTAAAGATGAGCTGCTCCATTCCACATCCATAACCAGACCTATTAAAGTAAAATAAAACCTATAAACAGGCAACACAAAATGAATTCTATGATTATTTTGTGCAAAATCTCACATGCAGCAGTATTTCTCCTAGTAAAAGCATGCCAATAATTCTATGGGACTACTGTTTTAAAACAGAAAGCTTGTGATAATGTGCATAAAAGGATCTAGACATGTGATTGCTTCCTTAGACTTATTTTGCACTATGAAAGTGATTGCATAGCAGACTTTAGGAAAATGTAGGTCTTGATCTCACTTTGATTGCTAACCCCCTGTCCTGGGTTGACTGTATGATGCTTTTATCCCCAATCGTCTGCTCTGTTTTATGCTGAATAATAAGTTTTGCACCTTTAAGACTTGTCCTGACAGTGAAGGGGGGACAGAAGAAGCGGGCACTTTATTTTCAAGAACTGCACTCCCTCCTCCACATTCCTGCTCCNCCTTTAGAATCTAGTGCAGCTGTGTGACTGAGAAATCACTATTTAGTTCTAAAAAAAAGGATATTTTCCCTCTCTTTGGTCAAAGGTGTCAATGTACCACAATGAGAAACAGATGAACTATTAATCTTTCATATACACTGGATAATACGGCTGCCTGGATAATACATTGTATTTTTCTCTGACTTTTAATGACATTTCCAATTGATAAGATATTACTTTCCTTCCAACATTTCTGATGAACTGAAATTCATGCGTCCGGACCTGTATGATTTTGTTTATTTCTCTTTGGGACAGAGTAGAGATAAAAAAAATCTACAAAGGACTACATAAAATATTCTTTTACTGTCAAGAATGACCAGGTCCTCTGAATTATCATTTCTGCTGAAATGAGATATGATTGCAAACCATCTAAGTTAACAAGGAAAATAAAGTATTAAAAATAACACACCTATTCAGAGAATAAAAAATTCTGATCTAAGGTTTTATTTTTTTCTTATAGGGTATTTGTTACAGAGAATATTTCTGTAAGTATACAGTGATGTTCCTTGAGCACACTTGGATGCAAATATCAAAGGTACAGGCTATGTATAAGACAATCTCTATTCAATCTATTTGAAACAACAGTGAAATGCCAGATTTAATAGGAATGTAGTCATAAGGATTATAAGGTGAAAGCCTTGAAGGTATTTAACCAGACATACATGAACATGAACAAGAAGGTTCATAGTGAAATTGCAAAGAAACATGAATCTGCTCTGCTGCTTAGCAAAAGCAGGCACATCTCCTGAATTGCACAGCTCTCTCCTCAGCTGTAGCCACAGAAACCTGTTGTTTCAGGATGGGATTGGGAACATCAGTTAACAAAAGTAGTATAGATATTATTATTATTATTATGATTATTATGATTATTATTATAGATATTATTTTAGGATTTTTACAGTTTATTTGATTGTTTGCTTGTTTGCATGTGGATTTTTAATATTTAGTCTTTTTTTCTCTTCCTTTTTTTTTTAAAGTTTCGATTGCTCTGAATTCCTCTGTAACATCTAAGTATTTGCTAACTGATAAAACGTTTTGACTGTAAGGGCAACTTCTCTGAAAAGGGCATTTCAAAACAAACTTTCCCTCTGTCTTTCTTCAATCCCCCACCCCAACCCCATATTTATCATGAACTATAAGAAAGGTCTTAGAGAAGCTTTTTCTCCTCCTTCTGTATCTGGATGACATGGATAGTACTGTGTGTTATTCTAGTGTGTTTAGAATTAAAAGATCTTGTCCTTATTTTACTGTCTTATTAGGTATTTGAGGCGGTTTTAAATGTCAACCCAGAACTCAAAGGACCTGGGAGCATTGTCCATGTGCATGTCCTCCACTGCACACAGTTTTGGGAAAGTGATGTGCTGGCTGCTGGGTGATGACATAATTATCAAAAAGGACTGGGAGGACAGGTTGTCTGCTCGTGGTGACTATCTCATGGTCTGTTTTTAGCTACTAAAGTAAATAAGAGATTCCTAAGTGAAACTTCTCTCCAAATACCATAAGATGGATGTTCACTTCAAAATAAAGGCGTCAAAAATACTTTCAATTCTTTTACAGAGAGTAAAAGAGGCTTAAGTCAAAGCACATCCTGTTCACCATGAGCAGTTACTAACATTCAGCCAATAAATCAACACATTTCAACTTTTTGTGTCAAAACCCCTGAAAATTCCCAAATGTAGGGAGAGGGAATAATTTCCCTTTCACAATGGCCTGCTCTAGGGATGGAGAACATGTTTCCTTCCTCATGCTGTCAATTTGCTTTCCCCTCACATTCATCTTAACTCTTCAACCTCATCCTCTTTAGTCTGTGGAACGCTTGCTCTGATCAGCTGACTCATGTCATCATCAGCTTGTCAACACCTCCATCCCTTTTGGAAGTAAGTAAGTACTTATTCTTGACATATATAAATAGCAGGAGTGATGGAAATCTGTTTCTTGCAGGTTATTCTTACAGGGTCGTGAATCTCAGCTGCATCACTGTACCTGTCACCTTAAATGCAGATTAAGTGCTCTGGAATTAGCTGCTTTGGGACCCCAGCAGACTGGACCAAACAGCACAGAACACCTTGTGGCATGTGGGAATGGATAGACCAAATGGTTGCTTCTCCCTTAGCAAACCAACTTCTTAAGTTGGATGTGCCTACACTGCCCAGAAATCACAGCAGCAGCTGCCACAGTCCTGTCTCCTACTGAGTGGAAGAAAATGGGGATGCCTGATAACTCTGCATGGTGATTCTCCTCTGCTAAAACACAAATGCAGTTTTCAGGTTCTTGGATGGAGGATTGACTGCACATAGGTAACAGATGGTAGCCCAAAAACTTTAAAAGGCAGCCCAGTGTGATGTTACTCAAAGTTAGGGGGAGGAAGGGGGCACATCGTGTTGTTTTAACCTACAGAAGGTGACAGCAAAGCCCTCTGAGGATATCTTAATATGACTTCAGCAGGGAGAAGACTATTTTCTGAAAGAAAGAACATTTTCTTGGCATTCTTGGAACAAACAAAGTACTTGGGGGAAACTGTGTCTGCCAAAAGTGATCAAATCACTCTGCTTTCAGAGACAAGCAAACTGTTACTGACAAAGCTTCAGGAAGAGCATGCTGGAACTCAGAAGCACCCTAGGCCTGATGGCTAAATTTCCTACCACATCCCTGCCAAGCAGACCTTCACAGTCAAATGAATAATAAAACAGACTAAGAATTTAGAGATGTTATGCACCAAAACAGAATGAATTCTAGTGATGCTTAAACTCTGAGTATAAGCAGCTTTGCTGATTACTTGAGTGCTACTTGAAACCAATCCCCACACAGTCAGCACAGAGAGGCTAATCCATGCCCTTCCATAATATTTTTGGTGAGAAGAACTTAGGGAGATAGGCAGAGAAGAGTTGCACAATCCTAGTTAAAGGTCTGTCCTGTGTGGGCCAGACATGGTTGTTGTAGCAGAGGTCCGAACAAAAATGTCAGATATCTGCAGATTCGGATTTCCAAAATAAGAACCATACTGCAAAGGTCACTTGCCCATCACATTTGGACATGAGGACTTCATGCCACTAAAAATGAGAAAAATCTTTAAACAAATGGTCCTTCTCAGGAGCTTCTCCAGCCTCGTTGTGGCTCTGTTTAAAGTTTCAGTACTTATTAGCACTCAGTTTTCTCCTCTTACAGAGTCAAATTGTACAGTTTTCAATTTTCTTATTTTTGGTTGTACGCAGCAGAAAACTTACAATTACTGTTTAATAATTTGTTAGGTACAGGAAGGGTCAACCACACCTAACTTCACTGGACTGGGATGATTTAAACCTTTTCTAGATTCCTATTCTGATTAAGGTCATAAAAGTATTCAGATAGGTGGTTTTTTTAGTAAGTTGAACTACTATTTGGAAATGCCTAGTCAAAAAACTAGGTAAGTTACATGAACCAGCTGTCTAACTTTAAAATGCAAGAAATTCAGGTGAAATGCAGACTTTCTGAAGGATGTGAAAGCTACATAATGCAGAGCTGCTGCTGCTTGAGTAAGAGCTTGCAAGCAATATTAGCTCAAACATGTCACCAAACTGGTAAATCAGTAGTGGCTTTGTCAACTGAGACAATATTATTGTAGGTCAATACACTAAATATGCCAGTATATTGATGGAAATATTAGGGGTGTTTAACACACTGTATATTGTAGACATGTGCTAAGAGATGAGATCTGTTATATGTAAAAATTTAATTTAATGTAAAATATTTTTATAGTCTTGACTAAATCCCCAGTACTTCAGGCTCAAAGCCCATCAAACTCTATGGAAATTACTAGACAGAATATAGGACAGTATTTATGAGATAAAATGGGAAAGGGATAAAATCTGACTCTTTGTATGGAAGAGCCACACCTGACAGCAGATGAGAATGACAGCATCACCCCCTTCCTCCCATCACTCCATGCAAATGATGGTTCTGCATCAGCAACTTGTCTGAAACTGCGTGGTGAGAGCAGCAAAACTTCCTCTGCATATTCTTCATGTATGGGATGGATGAGATATTTCATTTCATACGTCATTTACTGTTGGCTGCAGTTATTTCACAAAGACCTATTTTGACTTTGCTAGAAACGTGAAAAAGAGTTTCCAAGTTTGGAAATTTCTGCAAACAACAAGCTGAACTGCAACTCCAACTGATGTGAGTCATCAGAGACCCCTGGACTTCAACAGCATTGTAGATTTATGTTATTTGTCTACTGGGTGTAGTTTTGAAATCAAGTGAAGCTGTGTTAACATGGTAGGAGTGAGATTGGGAATAAGACTATTTTTCAACCTGGAACTGAGTTTTATAGAAAGATATTTTACATTTGATATTTCAACCAGTAGAGTCTTACCAATGAATATTTTCACACCTTTCCACTGCTTTTGTGTGTCTCTGAGAAATCTTGTCTCACCAACTCAGTAACATGGTCCTTCAAAAACTTGGTCTACATTATCTGCTATTTGGAGCAAGAGAGATTACAGTTGAGTGTGCATGAGATTAAACTTGGTCCAAATACTGATCAGAAACTTTCAGAAACCATTTAGAAGCAGTTTATCATTGATAAGCAGTTCTTTTTTATACCCATTCCCAAAATGGGCTTCCTTATATTTGAGACAAAAAAAATCAATATTCAATATACTCTTTCTTTTCCTCCATTAGCCTTTTTATTTGAATCATAGGAAAAATAGGCTATAGTTCACACAGTATATGAGGAATTGACTCTTTTCTTAGTTTTGGAAGGACTAAGGAAGAAAGTTGTACCTGATTGACTCCTGTGCCATAGAAATAATTTTCTGGGAAAATGTTTTCACCTCTTCTTTCCCCAGTACACAGCCATATATAAATATTATGGTACTTGAATAGAAATTAGTAAGGTATTTGGATAGAAAATACTAGTAATTAAAAGAAATTGGGATTTTTTTAATGTCTACATTAAAAATTAATTTAACACCATGATCTGCAAGAGTTGTATGATGTGACCTACTATATGCTACCATGTCACTGGTCTTAATATCTCATGTGGCACTTCCCATTTTTTTGTTTCCGAATATAACACTTCTAAATGTATTTTAGCATCAGAAATTAATGAAAATTTTAAAAAGAACCTGACAGTTTTCCTGTCATCCCCCTTCTTCAAGCTAAACTATTTGAGAGGGAAAGAAAATGGTGATTTGTTTTGGAGCAGCACAAAATTCTAGACCAGATTAATTCTCATGATGAGCCTTGTTACATTCTTCCATTCATTTTGAAGAGAAAGCTGCAAAAATAAAAGGCTGGACAGTCAGGGTCCAAATCTTTTTTATCATGATTGTGGATGAATTTACAGGCAAGAAATGCTGTGTGAAACAGAGAACAGAGAGCACGTTGCAAATCCTCCATCTGCCTGGGCTAGAAATAAGGACATTACAGAGCTCATCTGCAGACGGATGTTGCTATTTAATGTCATTTCCAACAAACCATTCATTAAATTCATAGCTGCACCTGATACCCATTCATGTGTTCCTGCTTACAAGTTCTCTCAAAATAGGCTGTTCTGCAACTTTTGGAAGCTTTACACACCAGATTACAAGAGATGGAGGCTGGATGCTGTAAGGGGGAAATTAACTGTGGATTTCTGAGACCATGGTGAAGATTTAATGATAACATCTGAGATAGAAGGGGTGTCCAGTCATCTAAGTAGCTTTGAACTTTCCACTTTCAAACAAACTTTGGTGTGGATCCAGGAGCACACAGATAAGAAGGAAAGTGGAAAAATGCTCTCTGTAAATAGGCAGCACTCTGATTTCAGGAATGTGGAAAAGGCTGCAGTCTGATCTGCCATATGCAAGGAATTAAAGCAGTCATCAGAGAATCTGTACTCCTACAGGTCTGTACAAATCTCAGTAATTTCAGCCTAATGGGTCCAACAGATCTTTTCTCATTTTGGATGCTTTTAATTGCATTAAGACTATTTCCAGATCAGACATTATTCAAACTGGAAACAACTTTCTGGCTTTTACCAAATAACTTGATCAATCCACAAAAACACAGGTACTAACATACTAATAGTACAATGACAGAGTGAAGACTTATTAAAAACAAAATCTCACTTTTTTGGGCCTTTGGACAGAACTGAAGAAAGCATTAAAGCTTATTATACATGTAAAGTTTTGAAGTGTTGAAATCAAAGTAAATAATGATAGTACGAATAAAAAAGGTCTGAGAGCAAAGATCAAACAATATAAATTCTGTCTTCCCTATTGTGTTTAAAGATTTCACCTCACTCTTCATTTTTATAGAGCCTTTCTGCAAATTGACAAGAGCCTGAGTATAGTCAATTATAAATGAGAAATCCTTGGCTTTAGGATATATCATTTCAGGTATATAAAAATCAGACATTTTCAGGTCACTGGGCTGATATAATGTTTCAACATATATTGCTTATCAATGATCATTGTGTAAAACCTCATATTGCACCTTGTGTAAAATGAGATAGAATTTACCATGTGAAGTGATACTTTCTTAAACTTCTTTCTCCACCTCAATTTCCACCTGTTTATTGTCTTCCCTTCCCTGCGTCCACTGAAATGTCTCTGTATTTTTCCACCTGTAGTCATACATTTGATAAATAACCAAATTTTCCCAAGTAAAAAAGGGATTTTGATTTTTTTCACCTTCTCTGTAGGGATCATCTTGCTAATTTCCTTAAAGACCCCACTGACAGGTCAAAAATGTTACAGAAATTAGCTGCCTTAAATGTTAAGTGGCGTCAGACCTCAGTGTGCAACACTTATGACCTTGGTCCCATGTACCCACTGACCACTGAGGTGATGAACTCTAACTCTCTCTTTTCTTTTTACACAGTTACTGAAGCTTTACTTGTGGGTAAGCTCCCCATAGCCTGAAATCACATACTGAAGTGACCCGGCTGTGACACTTTTGTGTGTAGATCTTCCAGTAATATTGACGCTTCTTTCTTTTAATTTTTGTTCCTTTGCCTATTCATGTTCCTTCTGCCCAGAGTCAGCGGAGATTTCAGAAGAGCACAGGACAGTCATTCCTAGAAAAATCTGGAATCCCAGCATGGACAACTGTGGAGCCTAGGGTCTGTTGTCTGAAGCCCCTCAAAGGGAATGCTAAGTATCACAAAAATTCAGTGACTTTGCAAATGTCGTGCTGAAAGTTGTTCTGACTGTGCTGCTATGGCACTGATATCCAAATCATATACAGCCTAGTGTTTTATTAGATATAATAATGAGACCACAAAATTAGCAGCTGAACATCACAATTAAGATTAGAGTCTCAGAAATATATGCTGAAAATTGTGATTTATCATGGTTGTGATCACTTTTACATGTTCTTAATCTGGATAGTTCAGCCACTGTGGCCTTCTCAGTACAGGAGAAAAGGATCTTCAAAGGGTCATACTCATAAGCCAAGGAGACCTGGTTGAATATGTGACTTAAGAGCTATCAGTGAGATCTCCTGACATCCCTACTGACTTTGCTGTGTAGATGAGATCAATGAAAATTGCTGATTCTTTTGTCAGCATAAATCCCTGTTTTGTCAAGGTCAGTAAAGGCACAGAGATACACCTTTTTAGTGAGGACCTTACAGTTTGTTCTTCTATGATTATTCTTTAAATGTCTTATCACTACACGAATTATACCTTGACATTCTTGTTTGATATTTAGTCTTTGTGCCAGAATACTGGAATGGGGAAGGTATTGTACCTTCCCAAGGAGAGCAAGATCTGCAAGGCTGGGTAGTAGAGAGTTGTACACAAAACATGAAAACAGGTTCAGGCTTAAGGCTTGCATTCAGCACAACCAAAGAGCATTCACCTGAGATGCCTAATTTACAGGCCTGTCTGCTCTGGGTTCCTTATTAAAGTTATCACCCTTAACAGCTGCTTGGCTTTCTCCATAGGCTAGGGGAGAGAACATGGTATCTCTTCTCAGGTTAAATGACACAGTTAAATGCCTGAGAAATGCCCAAAGGTGCCAGTGGCACCACTTATCTCAGATTCTTACATAATCCTCTTTAGGCATCAGGGCTTCCTTGGCTGCTGCTGATTCATGTCTCACTTGAAGTGTGTCCTGGTGGGTGGCTCTAGGGACATTTTGTTCTTTGTGCCTTCCTTCCTTCCTCCTCCTCCTCCCCATCACACTTGAATTCTCTGGCAATTCAGCTGCAATATCTCTTCATAGTGGCATCTTCCCAGGGACAGAACATGCTGTACATATTTGCAATATATTTGATAGAAATCAACATTCATCCATATCATTACAGCAGTTCTAGGAGCAGGCTTTAAATGAAATGCTGAATCTCAAATACACCAGCCTGCTTCACCTTGGGCCTTTTGCATCACAAATGCCTTTAGCAGTTGGGAGAAAAAGATATAAGATCTGATTCTGTCACTCATACCAGATTTCTCTTGCCCTTCAAACTGAAAATTCCAGTCATAAATAGGTGTGGATTCATATGTGACTATGAATATCTGTGCAAATGCAGCTAATGCAATTCGCCCCTTCTCCACCTAAGTGCTAAAACCTCAAAAAAGTTGAGGGCTCACACTTCTAGAAATATATTCTTTCTCAAAGGATATCCTACGTGATACATGATGCTCAGTAAGTTTTATTATTTTGTGTTATCCTGTGGCACTTGTAAATATGATTTCCCTCTTGCTGGTATAGAAGTATGAGGCACAGAAAACTGAAAAGGAATTCCAGTTCCCAGAAAAAATCATTAGTCAGACTGATACCAACATTTATACAGACATCATCACTGTTGCTGGCAAAATTATATCCTCTTTGAGTAGTGCTTAGAGACCTCCAGCAGTAGGTGAGTTGTTATGCTGGTAATTACTGGACACACCTATAATACAAATTCCTCCATAAAAACGTTAATGATCTAATTGACAAGAACCAGTCAGAAAAATGAATGGAAAGTCATGCTAAGGTCCAGGAGATAGACAAATGCCAAAACCACAGTGTAAAATAAAATGAAGATTCTCTAAATGCAACGGAGACAAAATGTGTGCGTCAGATTGTGTTCTAAAGATTGTTGAGACTGGATAGCTCCTGCTCCTCTATTTCTGGGAGCTATTTTCTAGAAATGTCTAACACCCTGCTGCTCTCTGACACTACATCACCACCTTTTAGGTGGAGGTGAGCATCTGGGCACTTACCTAAGGCCAGCTGGAAATTTAAATGCCTAAATCACATAAGGGCCCCTTTGGCCAGCCTTGCTCAGATCAGGGCTCAAACAGTCCTGTCACGCTCAGCACAGGATGCAGCAATACCTGCAACTTTGAAAAATATCTGCCTGTCAGGAAGCAGCAAGGGCTTAGGTCCCTCCCTTAGGAACACGGAGCTGAGAGCCAGGAGTGGCCTCAGCACATGGGGTCTGTCCCTGCATGTGCTGATGACAGGGTCCAGGAGCAGTGGCAGACACAGCAGGGAGTGAACCAGGTCTGGGATCCATCCAGTGAGCCCAGTCAGGAGCTAAACGAGATAGAGCCAGAAAAAAGGAATGGAGACAAGGCCAAGAGTGTATCCATGATACAGGGACAAGGGCAGTGCTGGAGGTGAGTTCCAAGGCACACGCAAGGAATTTACCCAGGAGAAAGCTGCCTCCTTTATGGGCTGGATGCCCATGAAAGAGCCAGTGGCAAAGCTGCAGAGGTGGAGCAACCATACAGAAAAATGCAAACATGGGCTGACCAGGCCAAGATTAAAGAGTTGTTTGAAAGTGTTTCTGGCCCCATGGTACAGGTGATGGATCCAGGAAAGACTGGCCATTGAGCCCTATTTAGTGTTCATTACTAAATTGGTGTTTCTGCCCGGTTTTGAACTGAAACCACCACGTTTAAAAAAGAACCTGTCTCACAAGGATATGTGTCAGCAAGGATATTTTTGTGTGTGTGGTCCTTTCACTTTTTCATATATGACAGGGGAAATTTGAATTTCTTTATTTTTTATGAATCTCATTTTCCTTTGTTTTCTGATAAAACAGAACTTCACAACACAAAAGTTTGGTCTATGCTTTTGTTATGCTCTTCTTAGAAAGACAATCAAGGTCTTTTTACAAAGAGTTTTTCTTACTGTGGGATTTTGGCCCAAAGGCACAGGCTAAACCATTTTTCCTCTGCTCCTTGGCTTTGTCTTTTAGTCCTCCTGTGAAAGAGAGATACAGCTCAGGATTCGGATATACTATTTAAACATTCCTGTAGCTTCCTTCCCTCTCCTTGTCAGCTTGGGCTTTAAGTGTTCTGCAACAAGAATTATATATCTAAACAGCTTTATGGATCTCATCACAGATGAAATCCTATACATATATACATCAAGGTCAAACCTCTCTTTGGCATAAAAGCATATTCTTTTCTGTGAATCTAAGACAACTTTTCTTTCATTTCCTACAGTTATTATAGGCAACCAAAGAAAACATGTTTCCAGAGCTAACACTCCCTTGTCATTTATTTCAAAAATACTGTGTTTCATGCACCTATTAATCTGAAGAAAAATGTAGGCATTAGTGGCTTTTGTTCTAAATTGGTTATTTAATATACAGCTGCACTGTAGCATCTTTATCAGAATTTAGTGCCAAATCTGAAATTGTTTCATCTTATACAACAGGAATCTACTCCTGTTTACACCAGTGTTACTCCACTATGATTACATTCCTTAAGGTGGAGTTGCTCCTGACTTCCACCCTGACAAATGAGAGGAGGATCAGGCTGGGATGTTTATTGCAACATTTTACTACAATTACCTTTCAACTCTTGCACTAAGCCTACATCCAGACTCTTCTCTTTGACTGATTAAGATTAAATCACAGGTACAAATGAAAAATTAGCCATCATAACCATCTGAGAAATATATTAAGGAATTTATGAAAGTCTTTTCTACACTGAAAGCAATGTGTGAGAGATAGTGTCTTATATCTGCTGCTCTAATATGTTGAATTCCTTGTATTTTATTTTGTCATAGATTTACCTACACAGATGTTACAACTATTTGTTGGAGGACAAATGGAAGGAGGTAGGAGGAAGGTGTAGGAAAAGGAAACAATTTACATTATAAAGCATCCTTCCTTCTCCTCTTTCCATTAGAGGCTTGTAGAATTCCTGTCCCTCAGGGAAGTGTTGCCCATACCTGTGAACACACAAAGGACCTGCACAGGCTTGGCTGATGCCCATGTGAGCAAAACAGGTTGGTATTTGGCAAATTTCCTGCTGTGAATAGAATAGAAATTGGCACAATTTCATTTCCTCATGTAGACACGAGTTAAAGTTGCTGACAGCTCTAAGAGCTGTAATTCCCCTCTGCATATTCATTCACAAGGGTGTGAGATGAAGTTTTTGACTCTAGTAACAAAGCTTCCCATGAGACTGTACTAGCAAGAGAAGGAAATTGAGGTAGTGAGATTTGGAGATAGCCCTGGAATTTGCATCCCATAGTTTATCCTTTTTTTCTGCCTTTTTCAGAAGCTCTGATTCTTTCATACCATGCTAAGTATTGCACCTTGAGGATGATGCACCTTGAAAAATGGTAGCAGGGTTGTTTGTTTGTTTGGTGTAACTATGATATTTTTCATTTAGCAAAATCGATTTTTTCCTGTAATTTCCAAATTAAAAATTTTGTGAGGTACATCTGGCCTTGCTTGGGATAATTTTCTGTGTGGATTTCCCATGTTTTTCCAAAAAAGTTCAACTTCTGAAACCTGTGACTTTTTAAGGGAACAGTGGAGAAAAGGATATGTTAGAAAAGTTATAATCTTCAATTACTGCTTAGGAATACATTTTCAAGTGGTAATCCTAAATACATGGAAAGGAATACAAAAGGCAGATGAGGGAATGGTAGGACCAAAGGAATGGAAATATAAAGTAGAGCATAGAGAAAGTGTTTTACCCATCTGTATGGCATCAGTGACATCAGGTGTAGAGCTTCAGGCTGTGAAAGTAGAGGTGGAGTTGTTTCTTTTCCTTTGGTTTTTGCATTTGTTTTGTTCTTGTTGTTTGCTTATTTTTCTGAGGGGGTTTAGAGGATTTTTTTGTTTGTTTAGTTGTTTTTTTGATTGGTGTCTGTCTTTTTTTTTTTGGTGGAAGTACAGTCTGTAAATTCCAATTCTCTTCCAAACCCTAGTGCAACTGGACAAATGTATGGAAATATTTGTGCACAGTATCTGCCATATTAAAACCTGAATTCCAAATGGACCCCTTGTGTTTTATGAAAAGTTGTTACTATCAGTAAAACAGCTGATGAATCGTTTTCTTCCCTGGAAGGTATGCCAGTGTCTGTGTCAAATTTTCTCCTTCACCTTATTTCTCCTAATCCTACAATTTCACTTCATTATGTCTTCTGATAGAAATGCTTCCATCACAGCCAGCCTAAGATAGTTTCTGCTGAATGGACTGCAAATTAACTCCAGCTTAGTTCAGTTCAGTGAAATAAAGTCTATTAAGTGATGATGGTTTCACTTTCTCACAGATTCAATTCTTATGTCTTTTAAATTATTCATACTTTTCCAGGTACAAGGTGCATTTGTTATAATTTAATCCCTCTTCATCATAGCTTTAGGAAATTAAATTCGTAAAGGCATTTTTCACCTGTTAAAGGGTCTATTTTTAAAGTATCCTTCTATAAGTTTTTATTAAACATATACATATTTTTGTATCTCTGTACAAGCTGTTGACTGTGTGAACAGGAGGTGATTAATGTCTCAGAGCAGTGCTGTGGAGGCAGCGTGTTCTGACCTTTATTTGGTCATTCCATAACTAGAGATAAAGCTGTGAATTGTGCACCTGGGAAAGCCCTCATACAGAAGGGAACAGAGAACAAATTACAAGACCCATATTCTCAGTGGATGTAAATTTAGTTCTTCATATCAGTGCCACCGTCTCAATTTTCACCAGCTGCAAATTTGGAAGAAATTAGTAAATGTTTGTTGGACAGCTTTTTAAGATTTGGTCATTGCCTTTTAAAATCTCATGAGACTAATACTTCTGTGAAAGACTGACCCTAAATCATATGCAGTTATGGTTAGTGTTTCAAGAGAGATCTATGAAGTGAAATGAGTCTATGAATTAGCCTTGGTGCAATGTAAAGTCAAGTAAATTGATTGATTCAGAACTATGCAGGTAAAATCTGCTTAAAAATAAAAAAATCATTCTGCTATTGTACCTTACAGTGTAATTTCAGCATCTACTGAAACAGGAGCAGACAACTGTTCGGAGGGGAAAACTTAATGCGTTTTTACATGTCTAGAAATAATGGAATGCTTCTCTGTTTGGCTGTACAACATAGGACACCAAAGAGATGAGGGTGAGGGCTTGGATTCCTCTGAAAAATCAATCTTTTTAAGAAAACTGTTTTGTCGACACCTAAGGAATAAAGAAACATTTGCTATTCTAGCTCTTCTGCTCCACCCACCCAGATATTTTGCAGGTAACAAGTAAGGGGAGAGTTCAGCTGAACTTGTGGGGGTATCATTCTTTTCAGGAGGAGTTACATTACCAGTGTTTAAGCAGTGTCAGGCTTCTGGCAAACTAGAGAATAAAACCAAAACAGAATATGAAAATTCTTCTAAGTTGATATTTAAAGTTATTTGCTTAGGTTCATCAGACCAACCACAATTAAAGACTAGAAATAAGGAAGGAAGGAAAATGATAAAGATGATGTTTCAGGGAAGCATAGCTGTGTTGCTGAAAGAAAACCTTTGAATCACTGACCTGCCGAAGCAATTGAAATCTCTGGTTCAGCTATTATACTGTATACAGGTTGCTGCTTGTGGTTTCAGATTAATAATGAAGTGTTATTGCTTTATTTTTTTTTCCTTGTAGAAATTTTGTCTGAAAGGGAAAGTTGCACTTTTTTTTTATTTTATTTTTTTTTAATTTTTTTTAGTGGGCTATGCCTTCTTTGGAGTGGAAGGACATTAAATAAAAACCATACATTGATAGATGTTTTCTTTTTAGAGCTAGAGCATGGAATAGTAATATTTAGGATAACACTGGGAGTGTTTGGAATGATGCAGTTGTCAGCTTCTGTAGGCAAGTTTGTCTTCAGTACTCCTCAGCCTTCTGCAATTAAGCATAGCTTTCTAAACCATTTTAATGACTTTTTATAGTGAATTTAGTGATTGCAGCAGCAATGCAATGAATTCTGAAAAGTTAATCTGGATAAACATACAGATTTACTGAACTTGTAAACTCATTCAGACTCTGAGCGCCAGGAGAATCTATATCTCCTTAAGTGAAATATAAACGTTTGGTAGCAAATCTATTTTTAAAACCAGAGTTGTGTATTTGGGGGTGAAGTGCTAGTTCTGTACAGATTTCTCTTTGATTTTTGATTGTGTCTATGTGATTCAGTTCCTTTCCTGTTAATTGGTTGTAATGGTTATATTTAAAGTTACTCTTTTTCCACTAGAAAACAAACATTATTTAGTAGCGCACTAAATGTAACCTGCCCCTCTTCTCTTCTCTCAATTTAAAATTGCCTTTTCTCTCTTTTTATTTGTTTTTTAATCTCTTTCAAAGAGAGGATATCTTGTACCATATATCTGTACAGTGCCCAATGGAATTGCCTCTGAGTTTTTCTGAAGTTTCTGCAATAAATGTGTAATTAATATTGTGTCCTCTCAGATGTATGGCATACAAACCTCATTTCCAAAGTGGACTGAATGGGAGGAATAAATATAATACTTCATAAATATAATACTTCAGCCTATATTTCTCTTCCTTTGGCACCCAAACCTACACATGAGTACTGGAACAAATGGAACTTGGGTTTCCCCAGGGCTTCCTGTATGTTGGTTGCACCCCCTGATATTTATAAAGATGCCTGATCAATTATTTGGGACATTCAAACTCTCTGTCATGTTGCTGGCAAATAAAGGCTGAACTTCCAAGCTCTTACCAATGGCATATTCCAAAAACCTATTCCATGATATTTCCAGAAGATAGTATCATTGCTGTCTGTTTCTCATTAACAAATCAGGTTTCATTTGGAATGTAGATTCCAAGAATAGTTTGGGGGGAGATGACAGTGATAGAGAAGGTGCACAGTGAGATCATACATACTATTCTCAGAGAACTATTCTGATAACCATGCAGCCCCTGAACCACTAGTTCTGAGTCAACCTTGCAAAGACCAGTGATATATATTTTTTACTGTAAATTTTCTCTCACTGTTCATTATTTTTAAATTGGAGTGGAGATTCTGGAAATATTTTGGCATTTTAGTTTCAAACTGAGGTTCTGAAGCCATGCACCTATTTTGGTCCGTAGCTACATCCAAGGACCTCAAATGGAAAAATTCCATTACTTTTCTTTTTTTGGCAATTTCTTAAAACAGATATTTCTATTATTAAAGCCCTGTAAAGAAACAAAGTATAAAAAGAGAAATAATTTGTCTCCTGCCTTTGTTCTGTGGGCTTTTGTTGACTGATAGAAGGGACTGCTGTCCTTCTGTTAGATGTGGGATAATAGCAATTTATCATTTTCAGTACTAATTTCAGGTTGTATCCTGTGTTTCTCAGTTCGCTCAGAATCTGCAACAGTGCTTTTATTATTCTCACTGCAGAGCATTTCTGCTGCCTTAAGGACTCCAGTAAGATCTCAGTAGATCATTGCAGAGAAATTGCAGCTGAAACAGGCAGAGGTAAAAGCCAGCCAGCCTAAGACATGCTGTGCCAAATGCATCACACCCCAGAAACTGCATAGTCCTTGGACAGTCCTGAAATTGAGTAAAAAAAACAAATACAGAGTGAAAAACTATAAACTCAAGTAATAAAAACAATGTGATTTATGATTGACCCTGTTCCAACCCCTAAACTGACAGAGGATGGGAAAGGGGGAGAATGTCATCTAAACTATAGAGAGAGGTCAAAAAAATAGGAAATTATAAAGGAAAAGGTAGAGACGGGAGATAATAACACTGGTTGCTTCTTCACACCAAGGATGAATTCTGATGTGCTCTGTAGTGTCTCAGCCCATGTGTAGTTTCTCCCTGCTTGTCTAGATGACCTGTCAGAGGGGGACTCAAAATGCTAAGGACACAGTAATTAATGGGTGTCTCTGATCTTTGATTAATTATAGAGCAAAAATGACCAATCTTTACTGAGCCTATTACTTGTTATTCACAATTTTGTGCTCCTGAAAAAATGCTCAGGAAATGCTCTCATATTCTCATGGCTTTTTGTTAACTTTTCTGTAGTGAGAGTGGTGCAAAATTGCATCATCTTGAAATAGCTTTTTGGAGCTAAAGGTTATCCATTAGAACTATTCCTAAGAAATCATTTTAGTACAAGTCTGCAGGTCTGGCTAGAAAAGTAGGCACTAAATTTCAAAAACTGGAATTTAAGATTTGTCAGCTGTATAAGATAGGGTTCAGCTCTGGATCATCTGGCTATTAAATCACTCATACAAACAGAGAGCCTCCAGACAAATAGTAGACGCTGAAAACACGTCTACATAACTCAAATGGATTCAAAGGAAAAAAAATCCTCTGAGAACACATAAGTAGAAAAGATGGTGAAATAAATAAAATGTAATACATACAATTTATTGGATAAGCATTCTGTGAAATATTTCCCTGTTGACTTTTTTTGTAGTTTTAATTAGACTCCATTAAAATGTTGTTTGAGCCCCTAAGAAAGTAAATGAAAATTATTACTTTGACTATTTGATAATTAGGCTACTGTTTGCTTAGTTAACAGTATTGTGGAAGGAAAGCAATGCCCTGAACCTTGCAGAGATATGCTCAGGATCCTGATAAGTGTCTTTTGCCAAATTTGCAGTGCATTACACTGTGAGATAATAGGATGTCCTTTCTTGTTCTGTGCACACAAGTTGAACATCAGTAGTTTGGCCCATTAGCAGCTTACAAGGAAATCCATAATACCCAGCAAATTCATTCAGAGATAATGATTAAAATATTATAGGTTATTCTGAGTAAGCAGTGTTCTGGATTTGTAGTGTACACATTCTAGTATGCTCCAAGAAATACTTAGATTTTTTGCAAAAATCCTATACAAAAATTGCAAATCATTGTTTTTCTTTTCAAGTTAAAAAAAAAAAGCTGTAATGTAAAGAAGGTTTTAGTTTTCTTATATGTGATGCATAAATGTCAGTTTGCAATGGTTTCTAGGATACCAGTTATATATGTGAAAGCTTCATTACCAGAAATAAGAAAGAACAGCCTTCTTTGAAGCCCACATACAAATGTCCAAGCACCAGCACCTACCAGTTTGACTTATTCTGTGAAAAATTGGATTATTCATTAGGATGATCACCTTCCCTCCTAGCAATCAAGTACATTTTGATAAAATATTCTAATACTGAACCTTGATACAGATACCTTAAGATTAATTAGATAAAACAAAAAGCTATGTATATTTTTTAATGCTTTTTCTATATTTAATCATGTGGTAAGTATGCATAACACTAATTTACCCTTCGGCTTTCATGAGTTCTTGAAGCACTTAGGTATGAAGATCACAGGATAAATCTGGTGTGAAGGAACCTCAGGAGGTCTCCAGCCCAAACTCCTTCTCCAAGAGGGTCAGTTATGGGGTCAGGTTGCTCAGGGCTCTACTCCATTGAGTCTTGAAAACCTTTGAGGATGGAGGTAGCAGAGCCTCTGTAGCCCACCTGATCTACAGCCTGACTGTCCTTAAGGGAAAACTTTTCTCATTATATCCAATCTGAATTTTTTTTCATCTTAGGTCTGCTATCTCTCAGCCTTCCAACAAACACCACAGTGAAAAGTGTGGGTCCATCTTCATGGTGATCTCCCCACAGTGTGCTGGGGGCTGCTGGGAGGTGCCCCCCAGTGCCACCTCTTCTTCAGGCTGAACAAGCACTTGGTCCTCAGCCTCTGCTCACAGACTGAGTGTTCCAGTCCCAGCACCTCGGTGGCTCTGCTGAGCTTCCTGCATTTTATTGATGTTAGATCAAAGATTCTGGAAGTCAAATTTCCCTTGACTTCAAAAGGCTGAAGCTGGACCACTCACTGTGTGAATATTTTTGGGCTCTGTTGCTACCTCTTTATCCTGAGGTCATGTTTTAGGGTTAAGGCTACAGACTGTACATTTTTTCTGTCCAAATCATGAAAGAAAGTAGGATCACAAAAGAGGGACTCAAACGTTCATGCACCCAGAACTAGTGCATTGAAAAGAGATAAAAGAATGGTTTATTTTGTGCAGGTATTTTCTGTATTCTTGCAATATCATTTCCATATTCACAAATACATGCAGAATTTGCACTTATCTGATCCCCATCAAGTATTTTTGGTGTCTCCAAGTTATCTGTGAGAATCAATAGTATAATCCACTGTTTTTTGCATTGACAGCTAAAAAAATAACACAGTTTGCACCATACCTGCCTTGAAGAGCAAAGCCCCATATTCCTTTGTGTGGAGAGAGTAATCACTGTAAAGGCAAAGTGTATGCAATTTCCAAATGCCAAATCCTATAGAGAGAAAAATACTACTTTGCTTTGGGCTTTTCAGCTAGCTGAGGCCTTCTCATATGACAGGCCATAATCAATAAATCATGTGCCAGTTGTGTTGATTCTGTATGTCAGGTCATATCTCTTATTTCAGTTTCCACTTTCTTACAGAATATTCACTTGTGTTCTATTGTCACATCTTTCCTCCTCCTCAGCATCAATTTAAAAGCTGTTATTTTTAGGCCATAGAATTTGCAACCCACCTGCCCCTCTCTCCTCAAAAAAACCTTATACTATTGTCTAGCTTCAAAGAGGGGACATGGAAAGAGGCAAGTCCTCTGTCTGAACTCTGTGATATACCAAGGAGCCCAAATTCTCTTTGTGCACACCTTGCCTGTGGTTGGCAAAGAGATGGCATGATGATAGCTTGTCAAGACTGATCAGTAATAAAGATTTCAGAATTAAAAAAAAAAAAAAAAGGTCTTTGTGGTGGGAGGATGTTTATTTCTCACTTACATAAACAATTATTGGCTAAAATCAGGCAACTTGACATCTCTAGCCTTACTAAGGAGATGTCTGATTTGGCAAACTTCCTGGCACAGACCACTTAGCCAGAGCAGGATTTACCAGAAGTATTTTATCTGTCAGAAATCTGGGATGTGTGGGTCACTCCAGAACAAGTCTGCATTCAGCAGATTGCTCAGAAAACATTTAAACTCCTCTATGGGCTGCATTACTCTTGGTTCTGGTCTAACCTTTGTGCTCACTCTTCCCTCCCTTGTCTCCAGAGTTCCCCATGTAACTTCATGCAAAGTCTGCCTCCTCTCTATTCCTCATTTCTCATGGAAGGGACACTAATTGCTTACAGCTCAATGGTGTTTTGAGTATTGGTCAATATTTCTGTGCTTTCAGAATCGCTAGACACACAGTAGCCTCACACTGCAGTTCCTATTGTAACTAGGGACTTTGAAATTAATTGGCATATCTATAAACAGCAATGGTATTTTACTTTGCTAACACTTTTTTTTTTCACTGTGAATGAACATTTAAACTTGGAGCAAAGCCCTTTTCTGGCTCTTTCAAGAACTGTCTTTGAAACCATGTTCTCAGCTGATGAATTACATTGACACATTTACCTCCAGTGCTCCAAAGTGACTATGAAGACTCAACTTGCAGATGACAAACTGATTTGTGGCCACCTGGCCATTTCTTCCATCTTTCTTTATCCTCAGTTTTTTTGTTTGGGTTTTGAGACTTTGTTGTATTCCTTTTTTTCCCTCTGTACTGTTTAGAGCTCTCTTTACATACAGCCTGTCCGCCTCCAGATCTTCACCCTCCTCTTCTATACCTCATCAAATTCTTCTTCAAGCTCAGTTTTTCTGTGCTGGGTTTAACTACAGGCTCCCATCAGTCAAGAAATTGAGTTTTGAAGCTCCAACAACTATCACAGTTGGCTCATCTCTTAATGTTTGGCTTTTCTGATGTGTCCTCTTAAGCAGAAAGAAATGGTACATTTAATTTTTGAGTGGTTATAAACAAGAGGTTATTTTTGTCTTTTTTTCTCTTTCTTGCTGAATTCTGTTCCTTTGGTGCAGACAAGATTCTTTTTAATGTCTCAAAGCAATGTTAGAGTATCTGTGCTCATAGTAAAGGTATTTTGCTCTTATTTTACCACAGTTTGGGTTAATTATTTTTCATTAAACAAAATTAAATGGTCACAGTAGTTTGGACAAATAGGGTTAGTATAATGTGGAATTTCTTGAAAGTGCTCCCCTGTTTTCCAAAAAAACATTCTTTTGTATGCCTATGTTATATAAAGAGCTTGTTGAAGTGTGGACATTTTTCTTGCAATAACATGTCAGACTCATATTGCCTAAATTAAGACAGTTTACCTAACATTTCTGGATGTAATGCCTTTTGAATTAACAGGAAGTTCAGGACCTCTGCATGGTTCTGGCCAGTGTGACATTGGATTCAGGGGAGATTGCCATTGTCCTGGAGCAGCAGCTGGTGATCACATGAGGTACCTCTAAAATACAAAAGTGGCACCAGGTGCCTCTGTGCGGTCATAAGTTTCTCCCCATCACATTCCCTTGCGTGTCTCTTTATGTAAAATTGCCATCTGGTTTCCCATTATATTTAAGGGAAGTCTAGAAGTGTGGTCAATACAGTAACCACAACTTATGATGAGATTCCCTGCATAAAAAGATATTTCAGAAGGATCCTCAGCTTCACTGTCTCTGCTGGTCACAGTGCTGTTCACTCCAAAGGGAATGACTGTGACTTTTTTCTCATGGAAAGACCTACTCTGTGAACTCTAAAAATTATTCAGATGGCTCCCACCTAGACTGAGGCTGCAGTTGGTGAGAGCTTTCCAAACCTGTGTAAAGTGTGACTGTTGACAGACATTGTTCAGGGAGTAGAAGATATGAAGAATATCACAGAAATTAAGGAAAAGGGCTTTCCAATGAAAATTCTTATCACTTCATATGGTCTTTTTTTTTTTTTTGGCATTCTTATTTTTTTCTGCCTTGTGATCCTTCCCTGTTCATCTGATGATAATAACTAAGACACAGAAGACCATCTTGCACTACCTTGCAAAATGCACTTGCCCAATCCTTCAAGATGATTTAGCAGTGCAGAAGTTCCCAATCTACTTGAGGTTACTGTCGAATTTCATGGTGTAAAAGGCTGCAGACTGAAGAATATTCCCTTCAAGTTTTATTAGCTCTAGGTGTGGAAGGAAGGAACTTTTTCACCTGAAGATAATTTCCTGTGCCCACATTTGACAATTGTCTGCTGGTTTTAGTTTTGGTTTTTTTCTAAAAGATTTCAGAACCATCTCCATACCACACGTATTTTCTTACTGTGAAATCACTTTATTATTATTATTAAAGCTGTTATTTACTCTCTACATCCCCAAAATGGACCAAACAAGCAAACAGAATATCTTTTTTTTTTTTTGGTTTAGGTGCTAAATAAAAAACGATCAACATTAAGGGTTGAATGCTCTTCCTCATAAAAAAATCTTTCCATATGATGAGCACCCTGAAGCTGTAAGGATTAAAAACACAGACTGAACAGCCAGCATTTCTTTTAATTGTAAGTGAAGAGCTGCAGGCATCCATAAACTGCAAGCCAAACAGAGTAATGTATGTCATTAGGGTCACATATATGAAATGAGGACTTTTCCATTTTTTTCTTTTGTCCCCTAGCAGAGATACCCATACACTTCACATTTTATGTTGCATTAAAAAAAGATCAGGTTTTTTTTCACTTTTAGATTAAAAAAAGAGATGCATCTTGCTATTTTGATATACATAAAAAATATGTAACAGTCCCTAGAGCATGAGACAATATTGAATGAATGTGACTCAGACAATAAGACAATTCCTACAGAGATAGTAGAGAGCAGAACCTAAAGTTTTAGGATTGTATCAGTTTACCTGACAGAAAAGCTATGATTTTGCTGGCAGTGTTCACTGGGTGGCTTGTGCTATAAGGTACAGGCTCATCTGAAGAGACAGAATTTACAATTTAAAAAAGCTAGTGGCCAGAATTCGTGAAAAAAATTTCTGATGGCATTTCTTTCCAACAGAAGATTTGAATTGTGTTGTTAAGATCTGAAAACTTAAGATATAGTAAATTTATGAAAAATATTCTTAGAAGTTAAAGTAATAAACGAAGTGAGCTATGTTATAACATGGAAAATTAAAACTCTGACTTTTTCTGTTTAGAATTTGAAAACTACCAAAGAACAAATTTGTGCCATATTTGAGGTGAAGAAGCAAGAATTATACAATAAAACAAAATATTGCAGCCTAAGTTCCTCCCTATAAGTGTTCAAAGCCAGGTTGGATGGGGCTTTGAACAGCCTGGAGTGGAAGGTCCCTGGCCATTACACGGGGGTTGTAACAAGATCATCTTTAAGGTCTTTTCCTACCCAGATAAGTCAATAAAATATTTCTAATATTAGACCTCACTCCTTAATTATAATCATATTCTTAAGTAATTGAAAGGAGCTTAAAGCTCATGATTCAGCTGAAACAATAGAAGACAAATTTGCTTTTCAAGGATACTTCATTATCGCTCTATTTTGAGGATTCTGCAGGTGATTCTTTAAAGGGAAGGATTTTTAAAAACTTGTCCTCAGAATTCCTGAACATATAGCTCGTTCTGTGGGTCCTTTCTGGACTTCCCTTTCTTGCCCAAATTGTGTCTATACTGTGAAGTATAGATCCTCACATTATGGGAAACATGATACATGTCTAACATTAGATGCTCAGAGTAATTTGGGACAGTACAATGTTCTACAGTAATTAGGTTTTCTACATTAAGTCTGTCCTTTAATTGTGATATAATGAACTACAGATGACTTTTTTGTTCTTTCTTCTTTGAGTTTCCATTACACAAAATATGATTCTGTAACCTCCCTCCGGTTTCTATTCATCCTGTAAACATCAGACTGTAGAATGTCTCTTTTCAGAATGCCTTTTTTCTATGAAATAAACAAGATGACATTTTCAATGATGAGCAGTAAATTGTATTTTTTTTGCCATTAACATGACCAGAAAACAATCTGAGATCATTATAATATTCCAGAGTTGCAAAAATTTTTGGGAAATGGTCTCTTAATATTCTCTTTTTCACTAACACAAATGAAAACTTTAGAACTGACAGAATTTTATTTTACTATATTTAAAACTACCGTAAGAAAAAGATCTTGTATGTCCATGCGAATGACCAAACCATAAACTGATTTATGGTTAACATTTCTGAAATGACAGAAGAGTTAAAAAAAAAAAAAGTCATTAAATATAATAGGCATTAGAATTTGGAATGGAAAAATGTTTTAAGTTGTGAGTATGCATCAGTTCAATGATATTTAAAAAAATACAATTATCATAAAATCATAGAATGGTTTGGGTTGGAAGGGACTTTAAAGATCCTCTAGTACCAATCTCACTGTCATGACAGGGAAACTGAACAGCACAGTGACTAAGTTTTATACAACAAGCTCCTAGACAGATCTCTCTAAATTCAGAGTTCTCTAAAGAACAAAATAAGGGAAAAGTGAAGTACCTCTGAGTGTCTATTCAGACCTATCTTTATTCTGAGAGAGAAGATAGAGCAAGTCAGCCAATGGGAAACACAACCAAACAATTGGGTCTAAAAGTTTAAAATGTCCGGAACGTACAGTTCTGCAACAAAAATCTACTCCAATATCTGAAGCCCAATTCCCATGGTATATATCAGTAACAACTCTTCCAAAGGAGTGAGAAAGTTTCACTCTTCCCCCTAAAACACATCATCAGCAGCACTCCCTATGTTCAGCTTTATGTGATAGTTCATAGTTTATCTTGACTTCTCCTCTCTGGCTCTGTATTCCCTATTTCCCTGAGCCTAGGTAAGTAAGGTAACAGGACTCCCTTCAAAATCTTTTTTTTTTTTTTTCACTTGCAGGATAGCACATGAAAAAATGCACCCTAAAGAGTATACAGGGCAGTGCAATCTCCCAGCATCCACAGATAACTTATGTTATCTAAAGACATTCTAAAGCATTATTCATCTTCCAGACTGAGCACTAGAAAAGTCTGCTCAGCAATATTCTCACCAGGGACAGCTGCACAGCCAGACATTTGTGCATTTCCACCGTCTGCAAGGCTGAGCCTGCAACCTGGTTGTTGATATATTTCCCAAATAAGCAGGAGCCCTGCCTTCAGTGAGCAATTTGGTCTTACTGCTCAGTCCAGTACCTCTTGTTTTCTGTGCTGTTTCTGGCTGTGCTGTGTGTTCCTGTAGCGTAGATTGTGGATAGCAAAACCTGGCAACACTCACTGAATAGCAATGGCCCCTGAGCCTGCCTCGTGAGATAAGCTGCTGAGAGAAAAGCTTGTGGGGTCAGAGGATGAGTGAGTAAGAAAGAACCTGGCACTGTGGTTTTGTGTTTAGGCAGAAAATTTGGGACAGAGCAGGGCAGGTTTCCAGTCAGGCATGTGTCTAAGTCCCATTAGACCTTAAGTGCCTTGTTCAATCCAAACCATAATTAGAAACTGTCTTTACCAAATGTCAAAATGTTCCTTTTCCCTTCATAAAACATTAACAACCACTAGAGATGAAGAAAATGGGCTTCATAATTCCCCTCTGTCAACATATCATGACTCCAGTCCACATGATTTCCTCTGCACTGACTAGCAGGGGGACTTGCATGCAGAGCATAAATGAGGTAAATAGAGACTCTGGTTTTGTTTTGTTTTTTTAATAATGCTGAACACCACTTCTGGTGGTGTTCTTCAGTAAGAAGTCTAAAATACTTGAAAAGGAAATGTTACTACATGCATCAAACACAATAAAAATAACTAGTTCTCCTGAGACTCTCTCTGAATCTTATGAATTGCTTGTGGAAATAATATTAAGCACCTCTGCCTCTATAAACATAGCCTTATGTTGGAGCATTTTTACTGTAATAACAGTGTCAAGAAAAAACACTCTAATTTCTTAAAACAGATTTGCTGATATTAATGTGCTTTTTTTTTTTTCTAAACATCACAGCCTTGAAGGCATCAGCAGAAGGAACTTACTCAAAAGGGTGACTGTTGCTCGAGGACTTCACTCAGGTGAAAACACTCCTTGCATTAGACCTTGAATTGATCTAAATTGAAACAGCTCCTTTGAAATTATTTGCCCTGTCTAATTACCTGGCTCATATGGTTAATATTTCTAAGACCACCCAATAATGTGGGTTAACTCACCATCACCCTCACTGACTAACAGAAGCTGTAGCTGGTTGCTGCTCCAAGAAATACTGCTTTTTAAACTGCTTCATATGGAATAGCAGAGTGCAGAAACAATGAAAATTAGTGAATGCTTTTTGAAAATAACCAATTTCATTCAGTGACAACCTCCAGAGATAAGTAGTATGTAATGCAAAAGACAGTGATCCATTTGACTATAGGATGAATAACTATTAAAATGTTTTTACTTAAATGTGACAAAATGAGTATTCAAGAGAAAGATGCCCTTTACAGTAAAGTAGCACTGTTTCCCCTGTCTCTTTTGAGTTAGGGAAAAAGGAAGCTTTTAAAACAGTTATAATATAAGACCTGCTAAATATAGATCTGAACACCTTCATTTTTTTTTCAGAGCATAAATTTTTGACCAACAATGGTGTTATAGACATCTTAAAATGACTTTGATAATTTGACCTTAATTCACTGAATAATTTCAACCAGGGTTTGGTGAGAGAATAAAAACACAGTTCACAGCTAAATTCACAAAAGTACTGGAGCAGACTTTGTTTCTCTTTTATCTGGTGACTGAATATCCTGTATAGGACCAGTCCTAGTTCTCTCTAAATGGTCTGGAGCTCTCCTACCATTACCCCAAGGAGAGAAATCCAACCATTTTGTGTTTGCTTTTTTTTTTTTTTTAATGTTTCTAGTTCTTCCTCTTGAAACTGCTCTTTTGCATGAAATATTGCCTGAAAAGGGACTGGTATCTGGGCAGTTTGTCCCTCAAGATGGTGTTTTGACCACTACCAGGCACTGCAGAATGAACAGTAAAACAGACATACCAAGCAGAACAGCTCTGACAGGACAGCCCAAGAAGAACTTTCCTTAAACCTCTCCAGTTTATGGATTTGGGTCTACTGGGAGCAGCACTATGCAAGTCCTCTGTCTGAGCACAGAAATGTTTGAAACAATCTTTCTTGTGTCCTCATAAAACCTTCCCAAGTGTCTGTGTGTCCCTCAGTCTCTCCTAATGACTCTGTCCCATTTGCTATGAAATATTTAAATCCTAATTGAGTCAGAACCTTATGCAACTTCATTGTCACTTGAGATCATGAGGTTGACTTCACTTCCAGAAAAAAAATGAGTAGAGGACTGGATTTCTCACTTTGTTATTAAAGTATCTCAAGAAGAACACCATGGACCATTACTAGCATATTAGAGTTCACTTTTTCTTCTCCTGATTTTTATTACAAATGTTTATCTATGAACTACTGTACTTTCAGCTATATAAAATATTTTTCCTCATTCAAATATCACAGGTTTGGCAGGGAAAAAAACACTGATGCATGCACACATGCACTTTAGTTTTGGATGACATGAAATTTTTGGTTTATTGTTTTTGGCTTAGTACTGAAATGATAAAGTAATTTTTTCATTATCTCACTGAGATTAGTCTTTTTTAATTTAAGAAGACATACTTAATTAAAAAAAAAAATCACTCTTTGATACAATTTAATGTATTAAGCCTTTTTTCTGACCTTTGATTCTTCAAGACGTTCTCAAAAGATGACTGGCTCCTTTGAGAGACACTTAAACCTTGAAACTGAAATCCATAGCTGGTTCTGACTTCCTCAGGCACACGACACCATCAGTCACTTGTGAATGACACAGTCCCTTGCTTGGCTTGTCCTCAGGCTATGGAATGAACTCCAGCAGGATCCTCGGCCTGTCACAAGCATCAGTTCTCCCATTCCTAGCTGAAAGAACAAAACTCGTTGTCTCTGATGAGCAAATAAACCAGAAGAGAGAAGAAGGAGAATGAAAAATGAAAAGGAAAAGAAAAAGGAAAAGGAAAAAAAGAAAAGGCTACACAAATTTATTTTTCCTTGGGATAATATTAGAGTGAAACAAACCTCACATAGAAGAATTGTGGCACTTAGCGCACAAGTGGAAGAGGCCCAGATGTCTCTGTCTTTGCAGAACAATTGTAAAATGGTTCCTGGTTTGTTTGGAGAATGTATGTTACTAAAAAGTCAAAGTTATGTGATGCAACAGACCAGCCTGATCTTATGTTTTGACAACTTGCTATTTCATATGGTGCAAATAATAATAAAATCAAATGGCATCTACTTATAATTTTATAGTAGTTACTTCTTTAACACTTGCCAGTTTTTCCATAATAACATCATGTATAATTAGTACATAATCGTCAGGCATAATTAATTACAATTAAATTTAAATTAAAATTTAAAAAAATAAAATAAAAAGCTAAACTTGCAAATCCATCTCTTCAGCTACCTGTTGAACTATTTGATAACAGCATGGGTGAATTTGTAGCAGTAACATGTAACCCTCTAGTTAGTCTATAGTCTGTAATTATTATGTACTTATAGACTAGTTATTTGCTTATTTGGACTCTGCAAAAAAATACCTTTCTGATAAAACACTGAAAGAGACTTGTGTAGATTCGGTGTTTGAAAATCATTCTTAGAGCTGTCAGGAGAAAGAAAACAAGATGTAATACAATTATTGAAATTAGAAACTGTTCATCTGTTCCTACATATTTATGGTGATGATAAAAGAGGAGATGCAGATAAAAAATAAAAAATCAATGCAAAGATTTATTGAAATCCTAAGTAAACAGGCACTTCTCAATTTCCTCTGGATTCAGATAACAGGGAGCTCTGGGAGGAGAAACAGCAAGTCAGAGTGTCAAGATAGTGTTTTGTTTCAGCTGTTTCTCTGAAGCATGGCTTTACCTTTCTTTTTCCCTGTCTCTTCCACTCCCCTTTCACCTTCACTTCCATTTCCTTTCATTCTCTTTCCTCCCCTGACCTTCTTTTTTCCTCTTCCCTTTGCTTCTCGCTTTCCTTTTGGCTTTCGTCTTCCCCTCCCCCTTGCTTTACCATTACCTTTACCTTTCTCCTTTACCTTTTTCTCTTCTTCAATGAATCACAGAAATTAAAAGAATGCTATTTGATAATCAGATAAACCTCTGACTGGCATGAAATGCATGAGCCACTGGATCTCGGGAGAAGAAAGCCCTGGATGAAAGGATTTATTTAAAAAAATGCATATCTCAGATGACAGTAAATTTTGGGTAAATAAGTTGGTACATTGCATTCCAGGAGGACAGTTTTGTACCAGCTTTAAAATTGTGATAGTAAGGTAGCTCTAAAACACTTTCCCTAAGATGTTTTTCTCTCTCTTCTTTTTTTTTTTTTAAGGAGTTTTCTGAGGTATTTGCAGAGGATACAACATGGATTAAACCACTCTAGCATGTTTGCCTGAGCTTCTGCAATGATGTGGGTCAATCTGGAGTACAAGTGCAGGCTGGGAGGAAAAAGGATTGAGAGCACTCCCAGGGAGAAGCACTTGTAGGTGTTGGTTGATGAGAAGCTCAACATGACCCATCAATGTGCACTTGCAACGCAGAAGGTCAAACATGTCCTGAGCTGCATCCAAAGCCCTGTGGGCAGCAGCTGAGGGAGGGGTTCTTCTGCTCTGGTGAGACCCCACCTGCAGTGCTGCATCCAGCTCTGGGGTCCCAGCACAGGAAGGGCATGCAACTGTTGGAGTGAGTCTAGAGGAGGCCACAAAGGGGATCAGAGGGCTGGAGAACCTCTCCTGTGACAATCTGAGAGTTGGGGCTTTTCAGTCTGGAAAAGAGAGTGCTCCAGAGAAGTCTTATAACACCTTCAGTGCCTAAAGGGACTGCAAGAAAGCTGGAGAGGGACTTTTTACAAGGCCATGGAGTGATAAGACAAGGGAGAAAGGCTTTAAACTGAAGAATACTAGATTTAGATAAGATATGAGGGATTCTGTATGGTGAGAGTGGTGAGGCAGTGGAACAGGTTTCCCAGACAAGCTGTGGTTATCCCATCTGCAGAAGTGTTCGGGGCCAGGCTGGATGGGGCTTTGAGCAACCTGGTCAAAAAAAAGGTGTCCCTGCCCATGACAGGGGGCTTGGAACTGCATGATCTAGGAGATCTTTTCTAATCAAAATCTGTCCTTGGTCCAATGATTCTATGATAAATATTTCTAAATTTGCACTTTATAACTTTTACTATTAGGATCTGAATACTACACATCAATTAAGAGAGGAAAATGTCATCTCAGTCTGGTGAAAACCCATTAAAGACATGCTATTTAACCTGGAACTGATCCATATGGTGAAACTCGTAATGTTTCAACATTCCTTTAACATCTAATGACTGATTTGCCAGATTATTTTCCTTCTTTCTCATAAGAAATGCAACAGATAAAACAAGAAGAAAAATAAACTAAGTAGGATGGATAAAATACTTCCTTTAATGTTAAATAGAAAATTCTGAAATAGAACAAAAACTGGAATGCAGTTTGGGAGTGAATGAATAATTCTTTAAGTTAGCTCCAGAATCTGATGTGCCTGTGAATGGGTGTTATGAATTAGATTCAGGCTCCCTGGAGAGGTGAAATGATTGCTTGGTAGGGAGAATTTTCTGTCTAGAGCTAGGCTTTATGCTGGAAGATAAAGAAAATCAAAGAGGAACATGAAATGAACCACCTTTGGAATTGGAATCACTGTGAAACAGTGTCTTTTTCTCCTATTTCACAGAATCACTGAAGGGCTGGGGCTGGAAGGCACCTCTGGAATTCATGTGGTTTAACTCACATACCCAAAGAGGGATCTGCTGGTTCAGGTTCCTCAGAGCCACATCTGCTTGGATTTTCAATATCTCAAAATATAAAGGCTCTGCAACCTCTTTGAGCCACCCATGCTGCTTCTTGCTTCCTTTCACTCCGCTGATCAGATTCAGCTCCAGGTGTGTTTTGGCTTTTCCAAACCCACCCATACATCATCCTTGGATAATCTCTGTATTTTGCTCTTGGGTAGTTCCCTGCTTCTGTTACTTGCACACTCCCATTTTTCCTTTGAGTTTGCTTGGAGATTCTTGTTCACCCTTGCAGGCTTTCTGCCATATTTGCCTGATTTTCATCTCATGATGGTCCAGTCTTGAGTTTGGTGGCGATGTTTGAAAATCAACCAACTCTCCTGGACCTGCTTCTCAGGACTGTTTTTGATGGGATTCTTCCAAGCAGAACATTGCAGTCGCCAAAGTCTGCTTTCCTAAAGTCCAGGACCATGGTCCTGATTTTTGGGATTCTTTTTTTTCCAGTTTCCTTCTCTCCAGATACTGAGCTCAACCATGTAATGGTCATTCTTTGCAAGTATGAGGTCAGGCAGTGTTTCTTCCGTCATCAGTTCCTCGATCGTGTGTACCAAGAAGTTTTCATTCTCCATGAAAATTTCTGGGTTTGTTGTGCTCTGCTGTTTTGGTCTACCCACAGATACTAGAGGAGTCAAAATCCCCCAGGAGGACCAGGGCCTAAACGTGTGAGACTTCTTCCAGTCACCTGGAAGATTGAATTGATACAAAAGAAGATGAACACCAAACATATTAGATTGCACAGTGCATAATACTGACATGAGATATGAAATAATTGAGATATTTTTGTTAATTTATAATTGTTATTATTGGGTTTGATCTTAGCAAATGGAGACAAAAAAATCAGAATTTCAGTTCTGATCTTGTAATTAAATTTCTACACAGCTGCAGAATTTTATTTTGAACTTTTTTTTTATACTGTAATATACAGTCACAAATAAAGAAAGTATAACATTTTCCTAATAATGGAAAAGTGTTCTATATTGTGGTGATTATATAAGAAGTCAATATGAAACATTTTCTTTCATTTAATACTATTAAAGAAAAAATATTCTTATGTAATGCTTTGGATTTCATTAAATATGAGCTTTTAAGGAAAAAAAAAAGATTAGTTGAAAAGAAAAATTCCATTTGTATTCAGTAAGAATTGTGCAGAAGTTTAATTAATGGCAACCAACACTGTCATTGTATTACTTCACAGTGGTCAGGTAATTGTGCCCCACTGAGTGAAAAATACAGTTAAGATAAGGAACAGAAAACAGAAGACAAGCAATTTCATGTTCCTGTGTGGTACTCCCAGACTGCATCAATGAACATGGTATGAATGTCAAATAGGGGCTGGTTGTATTCCATCCTGAGGCTGCACACAGACACTTACTCCATGTTGTTGCATTTCATGGCATGACCTGGAATTTTCTGACTCTTGGAGAAGACACTGTCAAATCAGCCCTTCTTTGGGTCTGCTCTCAAGTTCTTCTTTCAAAAACAGCCCTGCATGCAACACTGAAATCTGTCTGTGTCTCCAATAAATAAGGGCTAGAGCAAATAAATGCTGAGGTGCAAATATTGCTTAGGGAGAAATCTTTTCTGGGAAAGAAAACAAAAAAAGAAGGAGACAACAAACAAACAAACAAAGTCATCCTAATATTTATCTGAAACAGGTCTTATGACTTCAGGTGAAATCTTCCTTCAGATCCAACACAAAAGCTCTTTGTCCTCTGTCTTTGCTCAGCTGACACCAAGACACATTATCTATAAATTTCAGAATGTCCAAACCAATCACGCCTGAAACAAGGGCTCTTGACAAATCTAATTTCTTTTCTAAAGGTATCACTTGTGAAGATGATTTATGTTAAAATGCAATTAAATAAGAAACTAGAATTTTTTGTTTCTAGAGAGTGAGACATTTAGGTTCTACAACAATCTCACACTGATTTTCACATCTCAACACATTAGAAAAGCCTGAAATAATGTCTTACTGATGGCTTGCTTCCCAAGCTTACCCAGAACTAGACTACTGAATAATTAGGAATAAAAAAATGTAAGGATATGGGTGATGAAGAGGTAGACAAGAGCTTCTTCAAGTAAGGATGTCCAAAAAGAATATGAATTAATTATGAAACATTACAGAGGTTTCTGATTATGCTTTAAAATTAGCTTATCAATGTATTAAACATTGAGTAGACAAGAATGAAACGCCAGTCTTCCTCAGATGAGTTTTATACACACCAGGCTTTACAGTTTGACCTGTGAGACCTTGAAAATTTGCACAAATCTGCTTTGCTACTGCCTGGTTGAACAAGAGGCTCAAAAGGATGCAAGTCTCTGTTTATCTGAGAGTTTCACTCTGAAAATTGCTGGCAGAGGTCAGGTATCCATGAATCACTGAACAGAGCAGATTTCTTGGTACTTATTCCAAGTAATGCATCACAATCTTCAGTAAAGGTCCAACAAAGAGAAGCCATAACAAGCCCAACAGGTCTGAAATATTATACTTTCTTTGAGCTGTCTGGGCTGCTCTCCTGTGCTTTCTCTTGAATGTTCTTCTGTGGCAGCACAAATAGATAAAACCATGGAAGTTAAACTTTTGCTGTCTAGGCAGAACTGCTTTTAGGGAGATGATATAAATCCAAAGCTAACAGCATATTTAATTTTTCAACCTCCTTAATTTAACATTCATCATACTATTAACTATTTAGTTCACAAGTCATTCCCTATCCACACAAGATTTGCTCTCCCAGAGACACAGCTTTTATTTCTAAAAGTTAAGATCTTGTTTGTGGTTAAAAATAAACAGTAACTGTTCAAAAAGGAAAAAAAAAATCTGTTTTATAATGAATCACCTATGATACTATGAAAACAAAGAGAGGAAGAAAATAACCCAAGGATAAGCTTTCACATATCATTTTTATGACGGAAAAAAAAAAAATCAAAATTCACACCACTGAGTTAAAAGGCTGCCAGCTCATTTAAACCTCCAATATCTTAGATCAGCTCTGCACAGGAATCACAGTAGAGTTGCAGGCTGTTATTTTGCTCCATCTTTAACTGTTATTTAAAGCTGCCTACGACTGGAGCTCCAACTCTCAGAGATTTAAAAGAAGGAGCATGAAACAGCTGTTCATTCTTCCATTTCCAAGAAACACATTTCAGATGATCCATGCTTTCATTTAAAGTTGAAAGGCCCAGAATAAATATGCCTTGTAGGCTAACCAAAAGTTAATTTCCTATCAGTTGCCAAGGCAGCCACTTGCCAATGCTCCCAGTTTTAGCAAAATGCTGGGCAGAAACTGTAGCAAAAGGGGAAAGTAGGATTCATGAATAGCATTACCTCAGAGAAAAGCACCATTTCTAAACAGACTTTGCTGCTAATCCATCAATAAGGAGCTGAGTTCTAAAAACACCTTGGAATTACATTTATATGCAATTGTGTGGAACAAATCTAATTATACTCACAATTATAACACTTATTTATAGCAGAGACAAACTGCTAAAATGTATAATGTAAACCATAGCAAAAAGAGTGAGAAATAAATTCAAAGACTACAGGAAAAACATTTTATCTAAAGTTAAAATGCAAGGAAGGAAGAAAATACAGAATTTCAAAACATTGTTTAGAAGGCAGTTCTTTTGGGTGGCTTTTTTTTTTTCTTTTCAAGGTTTGTGAATTATTTTGTTTAGTGAAAACAAAACTTCTCTAGATATTTGTGTGGAGAGATTATACTGCTGAAAGAAGAATTATACCACACAGTTGGATAAACAGACCACAAGAAATCGAGCAAGGTCTGTCTGGTCTCTGGCTAGGAGGCATCACAGAAAGGAGTTAACACAGACTTTGCCATGCTGGAAGGACACACACTGCTTTGTCTCAGAATGTCAGCCTAAAGGCTGATCTAAACTACTGCTGCTGACTTTGTACTTAAAGAGATGGAAAGAATTAGCTCCAAAGGCACCTTGCTTACTTTAGGCATCTGTTACAGGAGGCAATTATTATTTTAAAAATATTTCTGTAACCTCATTAAGGAATTTGCCCATGGAATTTGCTTACACTGAAAGCTTAAATTGTAAGTACCGATGATAAATCAATTAAAATTGTATCCCTTGCATGCACTGGGGAGCCAATCTATTGAGAAATGAAGTTTCAGAACATGAGGCAGAATACCTGGCTGATCTCAACTTTAAGTCATTTGGTGGAGTCCTTCCAAAGACATGTTTAACCATTCATATTTTCCTAAAGTTTCTTAGCACCAGTACCTTTTACAGCAATATATCTGTAGTATTTTGGAATGCTCTTAGGAAGGTCACAGGGGAGAAACAATTAATTTCTTTTATGACCTTGATAACATGGGAAATCCTGTTTTATGAGTAGTCCCTACAACCTGTCTAACCTTCCTAAACACTTGTGCACTGAGGAGCATGGGGGGAACTCTTGCTTGCCATGGAAAATAATCTTTTCATATCCTGATGGCCAATATACGCCTCAACGAAAATCCCAAAACACAGGGAATTATCTCTGACAAAAGCTCCTAATCCAGGAGTTCTTTCATCTATTGCAGAAAGCCACTCAAACCTGACAGGGTGCCTGCAGCACACCAACCAAACATGGTTTACAATTAGTTGTTGATTTCCACAGTGGTTTCCTGGGCGCTGAGTCCATAAACCCATCATCTAAAGTGCTACCTAAGACAACCTTGAAGTCCCAAAGTAACCCCACATGCTGTGGCTGCTGGCAGTCCCTGAATGGGAGGGAGAAATCCTTGCATGTGCTGAACTCCAGATTACTTCCAAAACACAACTAAGAAACTGATGCTCCCCATTAGCAACATTATGAAATCCTCAGCAGCCAAATGAGTGGCACCTTTGCCTAAACTTGCTGAAATAACAAATCCACACTGAGTAAGCAAAGCCTCTTGTTCTGCAAAGCTTGTGAAACTACCATAACACCTGATGTGACATCACCTCTCCAAAACCAAGTTTATCCAACAGTACAGATCAGGACCAGAGACACCTGCACTAGTGTAGTGTGATGTATTGTGGCATGTAATATTTTGTAGTGTAGATATTTTAATTTTTGCCTACTCTGGCTATTCACTGCTTGCAAAACTTTCCCATTTCCCCCATCCTCTTGGATTCACACAGAACATTTCATTTCTGACAAAGACACAGAAAAAGACATCAAGAGTGTACTTTACAGTTTTTCTTTTGTGATGTATGTTTTCAGGAATAAATATGCACTTTGCAACATTGCTGAGAAAGCTCTTGAACCACTGAGAGAAATAGGGTAGACCTAGCTGATTATTCAGTGCAAATAAAGGCAGCACATCCTGAATCTGTACAAGTCTTTTTCAGACTAATAAACCACCTGCAGTAGAATTGACAGTAAAGAAAAAGAGATGGGATGTTGCATGGGCAACTGAATTGTGGCTCGTGATGTGTAGCTGGACCAGGATGAGATGTCATGATCTGGTGGCAATAAAAGCATGAGATTCTCTGGGTAAAAAGGAGGAAGTCCTTGAAATGTTCCAGAAATGCTGTTGAAGGCAAAAACAGTTGTCAACTCTGGCAACTGATGGTGTATTCAGCTTCACAGGAACAGAGCTAGATTACCTACTTCCTCCAAGACAACCTCATCCTCCCTTTGGTGGAATGAAGTGTGCCATGGATCTTATAGAGATCATGGTATGTGACTGATTCTGGCAGTATGGCCATCACTAACACAAAACACCGACTCCCGGTGTGCTTGAAGTGAACCTGAAATAAGAATATATTGTTGAAGTTATGCCTGGCTCTTAGTCCAGTTCTCCAGATGATTTAAGTCCATAAAGTTGAAGCAGAAGTTGAATTTATAAAATAAAACTGAATGGAAAGCACCAAAATAGTAATTTGAATGCAAACCCGAGATGGATATTGAGCATATTTTATACAGATTCTACTTCATTTCAAATGTTACAGCTTCTAAATACCTATAATTGGGCAATTATGAAAGAGAGAAAAGAATGATAGTTTATGTGTAAGCGTTACCGAACAATGATAGACCATTAATTGAAGTGCTAATTACCTTTCATAAGTGTTTTATGAGCAGATAGCTTCAAATATACAGCTACGAGCAACACTCGGAGCATTATTTCCATCAAAGCTTCTAGGCTGAATTACACCATTGTTTTTAGGTGCCCTATCTCCATTTAAACAGCCTGCACACTTAGATACTTGTTTCAGTGAAGCAATCTCTCATTTTTATCTTGCATTTACTTCTTCACAATGTAGAAACTCTTTCCCACCTCTGCTATTCATATTTTTTGGAAGAATACTCTGTAGTGCTGCTGTGATGTAGAACTTTAGCTGGATGAGAAGAAGCTGCCCTGGCTGAAAATTTCACATAAACATAAAAAATCCAAAAAGAGTGAATCTATCCTCAGAAGTGTTTGCCAGGATTCCAACAAGGTTCCAGGACTCATCCAATGAAGGCAAGACACCTGTGAAGGTAATTACAATTCTCCATGAGAATAAAGATAGGAGACTCAAGACTCTGAAATAAATGTCTTCCTTGAAAATGAAAGAAAGTATGGCTATGATTAGTACTATTTACAAAATCATGTTCCTAATAGAAAGAGAATTGATTTGAAATCTCAGAGATTATTTTCTAACTCTCTATACTTCTTTATTCATAGAAATGAATGCTACATATTTATTGTAAATGAATTTACACTTTGCACTGGTTCATTATCTCTTCTCTGCTGCCACACATTGCACTCTTTGAGAATAGGAATTTTGGCAAGTGGTGATTTTTTCCTCCTATTACCTTTTTTGGTGGTCTTTGTCCCAAAGCCTATGATTTGAATGCAATTTTGGCTCATATGGAATCAGTTTTTCAGAAACATAAAGATGGACAGATGCTTTGGACCCCTTATTTGCATATGAGGTTTTCTGTGCATATACATGCAAATGAGTGTGTTTATGTGCATATGTTTGGTAGTGTGACTCTATTATGAAGTTCTATCATTGATTGGATTTTCATTTTAATTATTATCAACAATTACTTGGTATTTGGAATAATCATATAAAAGTATTGCTTATGTTTTAATGTGCTGACATTAGAGACTATAAATCTAATGACTTGGGAAGCTTTGTGTCTTAAGGACTGGTCCAAGAAATTTAACAATTTTACAGAGGAATAGTTATCGGAAGTTGGTTGTTGATAAATGCAAGGGCACACACAGGACAAAGACTTATTTTGATTGATAGAAAGTGGTAGAGGAAGTAGCAGGGGTATTGGTAACCTCTGACTGAGGAAATAGCTGCAGGATTAATTCCTTCTCATCACAGTGTTCATTTAAGTGGAGGTTGCATGCACACATCATAAAGAAGCTTCATCGTTGTTGGAGTTAGTAAGTGGCTTTTTTCAAGAATGCTCATCAGAAATCTTGGGGAAGGCCCTGATATGGCCCATCATGGTGTTACGAACAGCAGTGCTGTGGTGCTTACCCAAAGCCATCTGGAAGAGAACAGTGAGATAAAGATACTGTCATTATTTGCTTAGATTAAGTGAGTTGTCAATGCAGGTAAGAGACACACACCATACACACCCCATAAGTTATAAATGTGTTTTACAGGCCCAGTGCCAAGTGTTGGAGATCCCAGGACCCACCTAACAAAAGAAGTTACCAAGAAAGGACCTGAGGCTGGCCTAGCAATCAATAGATTTCATCTGCCTTGGACCTAATCTATTGATAAAGCAAGACAGACTGAGAGAGTTATAAAGACTTGCAACAAGTAGGAAGGAAACAGAAGTGTAAAAGAAACAAAGCGGAAAAGAAATATGAAATTAATACTTAAAATGACAAAATCCAAGTGATGATGAGGGTCTCTTGCCTAAATTGCAGATTTGACTTTAGGAAAGAGGGGAAAACAGAACAAGGTTTTTCCTTATTTTAATTGGAATTATGAGGAAAAGTCCCAACATGGTGGTTGTTTCTCCAGATTGATATTCCCTACTCCTTTTTTTTTTTTTTTTAATCACTGTAACATTTTTGTGATAGAAATTGTTCTGTATTATAGAAATTGTTCTGTATTTATGATGTAGGCTCTTACTTCCTGGCCAGGGAATTTAAGGTAAATCTGAGAATGGATCAAGCAGATGCTGATATATTGAATGATTTCCTAATAGTAGTGGGGGGAGGGAAGGGAGGATAAACCAGCAAAATTAGATTTTTATTTTGAAGAGTGAGTTATCCATTGTGGAATATTTCAAATGATCAACCAGTCCCACAAGGTGCTGTATACACAGAGGTTATGCTTGGATGTTACTTCAGTGCAGCACAGATAACTGTGCATGTCCCAGTGGGTTTCACATTTATTCCCTTAGCCTTTATTAATCTGCCTAAAGAAGCAGCAAATCCAAGGATCCTTTCATTGACATCAGTGAGCTCTGACAATGCCCCAGGGCTGTCTGTGCTGTAAACTGGTTCACACGGGTTGATTCCTGTGTCTGCCTAAGGTTGCCAGTAAGCAAGGAGTGTGTTCTATGCAGTCAGACTGCAGAAGAAAGGATCTCTCCAGTAAAAAAGACATCTGGACAGAACTCAGGAAGGTCAGCTATCCAGACACTGTTAAATCAAATACAGCTGAAGTGCTGAACAATCTCCTGACACTGTGAGCCTGGTATACACAAATATCCCCAGAAGAGTAGCACATGTATAAGGTCAGATTCCAGATTATGGCTCCTCTCTCCCCAAGGAAATATCTTAATGGCCACAGGCTCTGATGAGCTGGTGCTCACACAGCAGGAGGGGAAAGAAAAGGAGAGGAAAGAAGCACCATGAATCAAGCACCTCATTGGTATCAGGAGGCAGACAGAGCCAGCATGTGACATTATATCAGAGTTCTGCTTTCACAAATTGTTTTGCTAATTATTAGTCAAACTAAAATAATATTTTCTATGAGTTTTGCCATACTGCCCCTTCGTCATTCTTCCTCTCATGGTGCAGCTTCTATTGTGTCTCTCCAGTCTCCTACTGAGATAAATGGGAAAAGCTGACCCTGCTGTAGGAAATTAAAACACAGGGAAATGTTAGAGAAAAGTATTACAGCCAAATAATTCTGTGCTGTCTCAGGTTCCACAGGAGAGGGAAATATGCAAGAGTGGGAGAGAAAAGAATACAAACCTAAGGCAGAAGAGAATCATAGATTCAGAGGCTAAAAACCCTTATGGTAATCATCCAGTCTGACCCATGTAACACAGGTGATAAAATTGTGCCCAATACTTAACTCCCAAAGCAAACTCAAGAGCTTGCAGTTGACCTGCCAAAGATAGCTGGACGATCTTTTATAGGTAGAATCTGTCCTGAAAAGGTTGGATGGAGGGAGAACTGCCCTCACCTCTATGGTGGTGTGTGCTCCTGCCGCCAGCTTCATCCACAACCATGAGTGGGGGTTGTGGTGGCTGCACCCAGTTTACTCTGGGTTTTGGGGGACAGATGGTGACATGGTAGCCAAGGGCTGCCTGGAATGATGATCCAGATCACTTGCTGGTATGCAAATACAACTTTATGACAATCACCTTACATTCTAAACAGTGGACAGCCCAGGGCCCCTGCAGGGCACTGGGCTGCACACCAGGACCTCCCCTCGGGTGGTGACACCTCTCCAGGTTTCTCCTCAAGGCTGAGAGATTCCCTGTTGCACCTGGACCCCTCTCAAAGAAAAGGACTCAGAAGGCAAGGGGGTCCTTTTGGATCTCAGTGGGATGGTCTCCCTGACAACCTCATCAGACCCCATCTTCTACACAGTAAAGAATCAAGAGTACCCTTGATGTCAAATCTTGTTAAAGCAATGTGGCATTTACCATTGAATTTGTTAACTCACTGGTTTATATCAGTAAAGTGTATTGTTGCTTCTCTCTTATGAGTGAAGTGCATGACACCCTCTGTGACAACCTCATAATTAAAGAAAGGGAAGGCAGAAAAACAGAACAAGGAAGAGAAATAGCCCTGCAGTGCAGGAGCATTGAGGAATCTCCACCCGAACTGGATTAGTATGATCTGAAAAGAGTGCTTTGAAACCCAATTCCTCTCACTGAAAGGATAACAGGCAACGGGAAAATTGAAATACAGTAAGTTATATAAGAAAACATATTTTTACTGTGAGGATCATTGAACACTACAGCTGTTCAGCCAAGAGAGGTTGTGAAGCCTTGTATCCTTTTTATATTCAAAGCCAGACTATACATTGTCACAAACAACCTGTTTTAATTGTCACTGCTTTGAACAGGGGATTAGACTGGAGAATCTCCAGAAGTCCCTTCTCATTTTAATAATTTTATTATTCTTTGCATGAAAGTCATGGTCTGTAAATGTATCTGATTATTGTTTATTTAACACAAAAGCAAAGAGATGGAGAAAAATAATGAGTCACACCTACACACACTAAGTGACCCAGTCAGGAGATACCAGGGTCTCAGATCACAGGTTAAAAAAAAAAAAAACAAAAAAAAAACAACTTTACTGGGTTTTTTAACAAGGTTTTGATAGTGTGGGGCTACACGTGTGGCTTTTGTCAGAAGACATGAGGAGCTGCCCCAATATCAGAGAGAATCAGTTTCAATCAGCTCTGACAGACCTGTAGCAGATCATCACCAATTAAATTAATCTTTCCTGAGTCTATTTTGACCATTTGATTGATGGTATTTGAGTGTTTTGAGCATTTGATTGGTGATTTTCCTGTCCTTATATTCACCCATAAGATTTTTTGGTCTTGTATTGTCCCCTTGTCCTGCTGAGGAGTGGGAGTGAGGGAACAATTTGGTGGACATTTGGAAGTCAGCTGAGGTTGACCCCATGACAGGGATTATGGAGGGAGCCTCCCAAGCAACAAGAGGATGCAACCAGAACCCCATGGGTCTCAATGTCCACCAGATTTGTGTTCCCTTAGCAATAAGAATGTACTTCTAAATTTGGAATAACTTCCTGAACATGTTGGTTTGACTGAGCTACAGCTCATGCTCTGGCATTTAAAAAGCCATGGTATGAGTGCACTGCAGTCAAGCACAACAGTGGTAGAAGTATTGACCAAATGCAAAGTGGCTTCTTTGGAGCTCTTCAAAATATTTGCAAGTAAAGAAGATGTAAGATCTAATTAACCCATTTTGGGGGTGCTCACCAGAGCACAACCTATTTTCTTCTAATCTATGTTGTATCAGCACCTTTGTAGCACAATGCAGAGCTACAAAGATATATTAAAACTAGCTCTGCAACATGGAAACTATGTTTTTTATCCAAAACTTTTATCAATCATGTATTCTAGGCTGACTCAGGTCAGTAAAAGAGGCTGCAACTCCTTCTTGTGGGATTTCTCGGTAAGAGGTCTGTTCTTGTTGCCTCAGTGACTGTTTGCAATCACCCACACAGGCATCATATTGCCACATACCTAATCTGTACACATACTACCCACCCTCATCTTTAATGTTTTTTAAGAAGGAAACCACATAAATATGTTATATTCCCCCGCTCAAGATCACTTGCTTTTTCTGGGGCTTGTAGAACAGAGCAGCCAGCAACAGCTTTTGTCCCTACAGTACAAAGAGAAGAGCACAGATTTAGCATTGCATGTTCCTCCTGTATTCATTTTTCCTCTCTTGATGGACAGTTGGTACTGAAGGACATTTCTTTATGTAGTTTTTGTTTACACAAAAAGTTGTCTAACTGCTGACCTTGTTTCTTTGCTTCAGGAAGATCCCATTTCATTGTGTATGGTTCTTCAGAACAAAGGTTTTGTTATTCATCAAAACAGCAGGCTAGTCTCCTAGTAAAGTCCAAGCCATTAAATTCTTCTATTTTTTGACCTTCAGGTTGAAGCTCCTTATTTTCATTATTCACTTTCTTTATAAATCTTGTGCTTTTTCCTACGCTGAAACAAGGTTATTTCAAGGCTGGCATTTCTTACCCTGGTGGTCAGAGTTGGACCCAATGGGCTGGTTATAATTCAGCTCTACTTTCTAAAGAAGTGGTTCAGTCACTATGCTGTGAACACATGCACACAGGGATTTTTTTTTTTAAATTCTGTTTATTCTCTAGATCTAGCACAGTGGTTTACAAAATTTGAATTGTGGAATTCCATGCCTGAGAATCTTATAACTTGTAAGAGGTTGCAACCACATTTAACAGCTCTTTCATCAGCATGTAAAAGCAATGAGTTTTCCTCTGCCAAAACACATTTTTCTGGGACACATACCTACTGTCTAGACATTGTGATTTTCTTTAATTGAGCCCTGAAAATGACATTTTAAATAAGAGATAGAATATTGTACTGCTTAAAAGCTATGCAGCATCAGATTTTGATGCCTCACAGAAAGAGTTGCAGCTTTTAAAAACTTCAGTTGAGGCTCTAGAGCAACCACATCCTTTGTGATTTCCCCTGCTCTCAAGGATGGTCTCAGAGCTGAACTGCCATGGTTGCCTTCTTTGCTTACATCTCAGGGACAGCTTGTAAAATGAAAGTGATTTAACAAGGTAAGATTACCCATTTCAAGTTGTATGAACGGTCTTAATTTGGTAATTCTACAAGAAAATAATTTCATTTCTAAGAAGAAGGAAAAAAAAGCTTTTAAGAACATCAAATCAGAGGCCAGGAGAAAGAATTACTTTGCTTCATACAGAAAATATTCTTTATACTTGAGTTCATCTTTTTTGAAATAAGACAGAGAGAGAAAGAAGGATTCACTTTTATATGATGTCATGTTGGCTGTGTTTTTCATTAGCTTCACCTACTAATGAGGATTAAGTAGCATAAGGGATGTCTGTGCAAAGCATTTATTTCTCTCTATCTCTTGGATGCCCATAGCAATTAACAGTTATCTACAATTTCTCAGAGGCCATGTAATTTCTTTCCCAAAATTCATGAGACTTGGTTCAGCCCTCTCTGATGCCTGTATTTTCTGTATTTGTAACCCTGAATACACTGTTGACCCCTAAGGTTGTGAAAGAGTCCTTTTCCCCATGTGCTACAGTGAATCCCCTACCACTTGTAGCTTAATTGAAATGTCAGACAGAAAGCAAATCTGGGGAAGCAGAGAATGCACAAATGATGAAAGCACAGAAAATCTTTGTATAGATGCTGTGGAGACTAAGTTTTGCACAACTCTTATGTTTGTTTATAACACACAAGGAACTAGATCTAAATAACATAAAACCTGGTCTAGTGGAAAGATGTCCCTGTCCATGGCAGGGGGTGGGAACTGGAGGACTTTTAAGGTCTGTTCTAACCCAAGACATTAAATGATTCTCTGAACATCTAGGCACCAACTCAGACTCAAAAAACCCAATGAAAACCTGATTTAAGACTTCCACAACACCATCAGCTCAAATCTACTACCCAGAGCATTTCTGAAGGCACTTTGTTAGATGATTATATAAATTATCTGATTGCTTTCTCAAAATGAAAATGCTATGAACTTGGAAAAGTTTTTTGTTTTATGGCTGGGTTTTGTTTGTTTGTTTGTTTTAATTTTATATGTTCCTCTTCTTCTTAGCAGGACTCTTTTAAACTTCTCAAAGCCAGCTTGTTTGGCAGCAATACAATAAAGGTAACACCTGAGCCCATTCCAAGAGAATCAGTGTTAACACGTTGAAAGAAACTAAGAGAAAATCACTCAGAACAAATAAGATTGGTTTATTTTTCTTTTTTTTTTCCTTCACTCCAGAGTTAGCTGTCTTTGTGGTTCAGACTAATAGCTTGTCTCATGCACACACCCCTCTTGCATGGGGTAAAGGCAAGTGATGATATTTGAAAAACAGCAGGGGAAAAGATGAGCATGTAAGAGGTAAATATAAATCTGACTCAGAGGTAAAGATCAGACTGCATTTGCCTTCAAAGGCCCAGACAAAAATCTAATATGAGGGCTTTTCTAACGCTATCTTATCATATGCACAAATTTCTGCTTTCACCTTTCAAAAAAATTTATAGTGTAGCTGTGTGTCTTCCCATAAAGTTCATGAGTGCCACGCATTTCAAACCCACAAGTTGGCCGCTTTGAGAATTTTAGCTTGAATGTCTCCTTTTGATCAGAGCAGGTGTCTGAAGAAACAACCCCCAGCTTTGCAGCTCAATTGCCTTAAATAAAGCTGATAAATCCATAAGGAGGGCAGACTGCTAAGGACTTATTTACCAACCTCTCTGCTGATTGAATTAACAACAAGCCCAAGATGTCATAAACAACAGTAAGTTAGTCTACATAGCATTAGAGTTTTCCAATAAGCAGAGCAGTGACATAATAAAATAGCAAAATAACATCTTACTTGCTTGAAATGTAGAACAGTGACTTCCATATTTCTCTTCATATGAAATAAAATTTAAGGAAAAAAAAAAAAGAAACACACTTTAAAATATTTCAGCAATGTTCAAAGATATCAGAAAGTAAATAAATTCTCCTGAGCATTTGGTTTTATAGAGCTCAATCTACAAGTACAACATATGTAAGATGTTAAGCCATAATTAAGCTTTCTGATGTAGCATCCCATTTCCCAAAGGTTCCTTAAATATAACCATTAAAAATTTCCTCAGACATAACCACCAAAGCCCCAGTAATCACATGGTTAGTATTTCAAATATTCCATGAACCTGATTTCATTAGTGCTGATCTTTCAGGAAGAACCAACAATTTTTCTTTCACCCCTCACTATACCTGTTGGACAACATCTCCCTGGGAAAGGACTTTTGTCTTTGAAAAATATAGCCATTTATTTTAACTTCATAGGTGGAAGCAGCACCCGTATTGAGTTTTACTTAAAAACAAGTGATTATTTGTCTCTTAATAACTTCCTGTTTGACTTCTCTGAAATGTGTTAAAGATTTAAATTCCTGCTTTCCCCTATCCTCTTCCTATTTCCTGTCCTTATAATGATGAACAAGGAGTGTTTAACCTGTACAGTAGAATAAAATTTAGGAATGCACACTTCCAGGCTTTGCAATAATTATGTGATGAGCTGGCTTATGTACAAAAAACAGGACTTGTGCCTGTGCATTTGCTCGTGCTTGGGAGGTAACTGCCCCAATCTTTGACTGAATATTATTGTGATAATTTTGAGAACTCTTCTAAAATAAGCCGTAAACATTTAACTGAAACAAATTCACCTGGTAAGCTGAGAGAAATATACTTTAGAAATACCCTCAAAATGCTTTTTCTATATCAGATTTTTGTCATGCAACCATCACCCATAACAAAATAAGTAGGGTGTTTTGTTTATGCATTTGTCTTTCTCCAAAACTTTGTCATTCAGTTTCATGTGTGACATGTTATAGTTCCTGACAGGGCCAGCAGTTATTTCTGGAGTCAGAGGATTACTTTCCAGTTCTATGTCTTTATATTAAGCTGATGACCAAAAATATCTTCTTGAGATTGTATTAATCTTTGCACTAATGATATAATTTCATTACTACCTTTTCCCCATAGGAGACAGCAATTCTTTAAAGGCAGCTTCAGTTTCCTGAATTAGAATGGCCTGAATTGCTCTTTGGTTATTTAATGTAACCATCTCTAAAGTTTGCAATTATTTAGCAAATGGAATTTTGTTTCTGAAGCTGTTAGCTGTTCTGGGAAAGACATCAAATGGGGAAACAGCAATAACTTGGCCCTTAAATATTTTCCTCTGCATAAATAGATCCAGGTCATATAATCACTTTTAAAATTAAATACAGCATCATTTATGTATTCTGGTTCCTCTCATCAATGAAGTGGCTATTTTTGTCCTAAGTAGCTTTACCAGTAGTTTATGATATAAAAGGAATATTATTTTTTTCCCCTGAAGAGATACAAAAGAAATTTAATAAAATAAAACAAAAAGGCCTAAGGACTTTTTTTCAATTCCCTTCCATTGTGAAGTAGTTCTATATCAGCTGCTGGTCTGAAATCCACTTCATATTTTGGGAGGTTAAAATCAAACTAGTTGGCAATGCTATATATAACTGGAATCAATTTTCTATCACATAGCCAAAAATAGTACAAACACTAAGATACTTGGCAGTGACCATAAAAATATTTTTTTTAGTGGGTTCATTTGTTTTATTCTCACATGATTCCCCAAGTAAAACTTCTGACTATTAAAAACCAGGGAGTTTTGGGGTTTAGGTATTTTATATAAACTGTTGATAAGCAGTGTCTATGGTGGCTCCTTTTTCCTTCCCAGAATGTCGCTTCTTTTTTTTTTTTTTCCCTCATCGTAGATGGAAATTACCCCTCATCCCACCTTCTTTCCAGAAGAGTGTGAGTGTGAAATAAATTGCTTTATATTGCAGTACAGTATTTTGGAGAACTGGTGAGAAGCACAGCTGATGCACAGTTAATGCAGTTGATCCTCAAAAACCTTCCAGGAGAGATGCCATGCAGCAAACTGAGGAAAAAGAAAGTCATTGTAACAAGTGATGAATTATTTTCTTTTGAGTTATAACTACCTGGAGTGAGGCAGATGAAAAGTGCAGTAGGAGGAGAGCTGGAGCAGGATATATTGTCCACAGCAGCCTATAGGAGATGGCAGAGATTGGTCCTGCACAACATCCAGGAACTTATGAAGAGATGGGAAGGTCTTGTACTAAAAATGTCAAGGAATAGCACAACAATGGGATCTGTACCCACCTACCAAGTAAACAGCACCAGAACCCAAACTCCTTGGCTGTGATGTACAAGAACTGCTCAGTCTTGCCCACTGCAGCTTTGCTTTTTTTGTTGTAGGTGGTGAGTAAATTTAATGTCCTGAAGCTGCTGGTAGTTAATTGAGGATCTGTGTGGGAGTCAAGAGCAATCACCTTCCCACACTGTGGAGATCTCCTTTCCCTTTGGAACTGAGCTGAGTGGGTCGGGTGCACTCCTCTGCTAACAGGCGTGACAGGCACGTTCTGGTGGGGAAGAGTCCATATTTAGATAATTCTGGCACCAGGATCTCC
>VXBC01010158.1:122359-182265 GCA_013399945.1 Ploceus nigricollis
GAAGAAGGAAGGAAGGATGGAAGGAAGGAAGGAAGGAAGGAAGGAAGGAAGGAAGGAAGGAAAGTTTTGTACTGGAAATGATAAAAAGGATTTTATAAGAGCAGGGTGACTCCTTGCAACGATGTGTACACAATCCTTGCAACCTCACAGTAACTAAAACAAATCAGTGCTATCAGTCTCCATGTAAAAGCACTTAATTAGAAGTCAAAGTTATTACAGTCACAATCAGAGTACTTCTTCCCCTTTAACAGTGTTTTGGTTTTTTTTTTTCTTATTTGGAGAATAAGAATATGAATTTTGTCAATTCAGCTTCGTGTCTGATCATCAAATATTCCATGCATACACCCTCAAGCTGGCAGGAATCTTAAGAAATGTGCAAGGCACTAATTCCAGCTAGGTTCCCTTTTGTCTTTTTCAAAGACTCCCAAAGAGAACCAAATATTACTGCAGGTTATTGTGGAAAACCTATCAAGTGCAAATTAATACATGTGCTAGGGCACACTGTTCCACCACCACTGGCTGATATGTTGTACAACTCTGCAAGATGACCTTTTTAAAATGAGAAGCTGTTAGCCACAGGTTTTGAGCTGCTGGCAAAATAGAGAGATGGATTCTCTAATTTCTGATGAATACACTGGGATTACATACACTTGTGCCAAGCAAAAGACATGTGTAAGGAACACAAAGACTTCTGTAGAAATATTTATTCTTCATCTTTGATTTAGTTTTATCATTAGACAACGAACCTGCACAGTAAAGAAGACATCACTGTATCTCATTTTTGGTTGATAGCTCCTGCCTTTTGTTAATTGTCACACACTAAATTGCCACCTACTGCCTCAGCATTACTGAATAAAGCTATTCATGTAGTGCTAATAAAAATGCATTTATGGGCCCTGGGATTGGTCTGAAAACAGTACATGAAGAACAAAATAAATGAACAAAAGCCAACATCTTCAGGAAATTAATCACAAGGAATAATTGAGTCAGGTGCTGTCAAATGGATTTAAGTAAAAGCCAGGAGGAAAGGCTAATCTAATGCTTAAGAGAGTGATCTGTGATTTTACTTCTATCTCTGCCAAAGGTGTCCTGTCTGCCCTTATTTGACCACAAACAATTTAATTTCTCTGTCTTCAGACTGTAAAATGGGGGTGATGTTCTGTCTTTTCTGATTTTCAGTTTCCTTGGTGTTTTATCTTGCTTTAACCTGGTTTTGCTTGAGGTTTTTAGGTGCAATGTAAGCAAGCAAACCCGCCCATGTGATCTACATTGGTGAGACAGGTCTGCTGTGTTTGGAGCACAGTTTGGTTGTGATCTCTGCCCTGCCCATATCAGACATGGACTTACATGGAAGTACTGGAGACAGTGTCCAAGTTCCAAAGTCACTACACAAGGAGGAGAGAAAGGATGCCATTCTGGCTGGTACATTATTGAGAAATTTGAATAAAACCAGAAGTGTTCTTTAAAGATAAGATTTTCAAGGTCTCTTAACTGTGTAACTTCTGAATTACATTATATTCCCTATATAATTTAAAATATAAATAAAAATGCCTTTTTTAAATTTGTATTTTAAATATGGGTCAATTAAGCGCCTTTACAAATCCTGCAATAATATGATAAAGGAAAATGTTCATCTGCTGAACTCTTCTCTGCTGTTTTTACTCACTTAATTATATTAAGTAATTTCTGTTGTTCATATTTATTTCCTTCCAAGATACTTTAAAAATCTTCCAAGGTGTTTTTATTTTTGGGGAAGGGAAGGGAAGGGANATGTGTATGAGAGACATAATATTCTGAGGAATAGAATATTATTATTATAAATTATAATTTAGAATATTATAATTATAAATAATTCTATTATTTTTCTTGTGGTGTTTCTTCTGATATATGACAAATCCACAGTTATATCCTGATTTAACACTTAACTTGACCTTCCTCTGAAATGAAATGGGAGTAGGGGAAGGCCAGTTCTTACTAAGCTCTGTAAAGGCTGATTTTCATTTCCCTTCCTTTTCATTCATGGTGGTGGCTTGACCTTGGTTGGACACCATGTACCTACCAACCCACTTTATTATCCCCCTGCTCAGAAAAAACAATTTCATGAGTCAAGATAAAGGCATTTTATGAAGCAAAAGCAAAGGTCATGCATGGAATCAAAGAAAAACAAAAGATTTGTTCTCCACTTCCCATCAGCAAGTAAAGTCCAGACACTTCCTCAGAAGCAGGGCTTCAGCACTCATTGCGATTTCTTCAGAAGACAACACAGGAATGAATTCCACACTCTGCCTCCTTTCTTTTAGGTTTTATTGCTCAGCAGACACCATATAATATAGGACATCTTTTGGGTCAGACGTCCTGGCTATGGTCCTGCCCAAGACCTTTCCCATCCCCTGCCAAATGGGTGAAGGGAGAAATTTTGGAGAGACAGCGCTGGTGCTGTGACAGCTTTGCTCAGCAGGAGCCAAAACACTGCAGTGACATCACCACCAATGCCCAACACAGCAGTGTGAGGGTTGCCATGGGGAAAGTTAACTCCATCTCAGCCAGGCCCAAGATATTTGGTTGTAGTTATCCTAAACCAGAGAGTAAAGGTAGCTATGAGGCAGATCATGTATCCTGTCTGAAAACATTGCACTACAAGAAGTTCTGAAAATAAACAAGTTCATTCCCTTGCTAGGGTAGTCTAACATGCATCTTTGATTAAAAGGCAATTCAGAGAAATTTTTAGATTGTTTTCTTAAGGAAACCAGACCTACTCTCTTTTTCCATCAGTTCCTATCAGCTTCTGATCTCTTTGTTCAATTTCTGTCAAATGCAACTAGAGAAAGCAGCCTCTAACATGCTGTATTCCTACACACCTTGTGAAAATAAACTGGTGTGGAGAGGAGATTCAAATTTGCACTTTTCCTGAGGAAAGCCTTAGCTGTTATTCAGCTTTGTTCCACTCTGTATGGAACCCATCTGAAAGGAAGAAAATAAGAAGTCCCATTTTGAGAAAAACCTTATCAGACACAGAGTAAAACCAAAATGAAAGGAAAACAGGTCTTGCAAAACTTCAGAGCTAATTGTTAAAACAATATCTGTCTTTCAGAGTCAACCTTGCCAAAAAAAATCCAGGGTGACGTATTTTATCCGGTGAATGTATCCAGGACACTCAACATTCATTAGAAAGTAGTAGAAACCATTAGTGGAACTAACTAAGTAATGTCTCCAAAGGACACAGGCTGCTGAATATTGTACTGTTTCCTTGCACATTATCCTTGCAAATAGCAAAGCTAGAAAATACTGCAGTAAATTAATCTGCTATTGTGGTGCCAAAAGCCTTTCTCACTCAGCAAGAGGCAGCTTAAGACATTGTTTTCTGGGCCACCTAGAAAGTGAAGAGGACAGTGGAGATCAGAGATGTTTAAGAGCAAATCTAATTAATTAGCAGGTTATTAATCCTATCTTCAAACCAAAAGGAAAATTTACTCTTATTTAATCTCCTAATTTTAGTTCATCTTTGAATTGGAAATCCTGAGGGAGAAACAGTCACAAGAGTAATTTGTGGAAAACCTCATGCTTGACTGCTCTGATCAAGCAGGTTTAACTGGGCAGCCTGAGGAAACAAAAACAGAATAGTTTTCAAAAACAGGAGACATTTAGATATATTCTTTCACCTCTGCACTCACTTGCCATGGGGATGATTCCATTGTTCCACACGGATGCATCAAAGCCCCTCAGACCCTTAGCTCCACAATTCTTGTTGAACACTGTTTGTGTGTGGACCCATATGGGTGGCCAAGTGCAATCAAATGTATGTCCCTTGTTGTGACTGGTTTTTACCATCTCCTACTTTCCACAGTCACCTCTCCTCACATGGACCTACGCACGTGCTATCCCAAGTTATGGGAATGGCATCTATGCCCTGTGGATATCCAGGACGTGGACTGTGTAAAAGTGGTATTTCCAGAAAAATGACTCATGGACCCCCGGCACCAAGAAGACCAGGGTGGAGAAGGGCCAGCAGGACATGGTAGGAATCCTCACGGTGGTGATATTTCTCTACTTAATCTCTCTCTTGCACTCACTCTCTTTCTCTTCCTCCCTCTTCTCCCCATTTCTTTCTATCTCTCTACCTCACATCTACTGTTAAATAAAATTTGTGCTATTGATTTTGGCATATTGTAGTCTCATTTGCACTTTAATTTCGGCACAGGCATCTCTTATAATCGGATCATAACACTTGCTTGACTTTTGTCTATTGTTCCATTTCTTTGAACTAAAAGTTGTTTCATGGGATAACTTTTAAAGGGACTTGACACTTTTTATTTTGACATGCTTAAAGGGCATAATTTTAATTTTCTACTATATGATATTTGATTAATTTTATACTCCTTTTATTAAAATCCTTTGCTTCCTTCTTTATTTAAAACCCAAACCAAAGTACACTCTATTTTTACACCCCTTTGGAAGTCATTAATTTCTTTTTCCTTATCCTACCCATATTATTTCTGGAGAAAATCATATTATAGGGTTACAGCATAGGTACATAAGGACAACTGCCTGGATTTGTTCAAATCATTTGACATTGTCCCACATGCCATTCTTGTCTCTAAGCTGGAGAGACAGATGGAGCTATCAGTGTATTAGGAATTGGTAGATGGTTTCACTCAAAGAGGTACTGTCAACATGTCAATGCCCAAGTGGAGACCAGTGACAAGAGGCATTCCTTGGGGATTGGTGTTGGGACTGGTGCTGTTTGATGTCTTTGCTGGTGACATGGGCTGTGGGATCGACTGTACCCTCAGCAAGTTTGCTGGTAACACTAAATTGTGTGGTGCAGTCAACACTCTGGAGGGAAGGGATGCCATCCATAGGGACCTTGACAGGCTTGAGAGGTGGGGCTGTGTGAACCTCAGGGAGAGTTCGACAAAGCCAAAAACTGCATCCAGCTCTGAGTATATTGAACTGGAACTAGTCCAGAGGAGAGCCATGAAGATGATCAGAGAACTGGAGCATTTCCCTCATGGTACCAGGCTGAAAGAGTTTGGGTTGTTTAGCCTGAAAAAGAGATGGCTCTGGAGAAATCTTATAGCACTTTCTAGTACCTGAAGGGCACAAGACAGCTGGAGAGGGACATTGGGCAGGTATTTATAGTGGTGGAACAAGGGGAAATGCCCTTAAGCTGAAAGATGGGATTAGAACAGATATTAAGCAGAAATTCCTTACTATGAGACTGATAAGGCGCTGAAACAGGTTCTTTCCTTATCCCTGGATTGTTCAAGGCTGGATGTGGCTTTGAGCACTCTGGTGTAGTGGAATGGGTCCCTGTCCATGGCAGGAGGGTTGGAATGAGATGAGCTTTAAAGCCTTTTTCAACTCAAATCATTCTGTGATCCTTTGACATAGACAATCAGGGTAGAGGCCTCGTCCTACAGGGTTCTGGACTGCAATAAGCCATCTCTTGGCCTGACAATGGGAGGGTCCAGTTTTCTCTCCCTTTGTCTTTTGGCCTGAGTTGAGGCACAAGCACAATCTCTCATTCCTGATATGAAGCCCTGGTTATGATCTGCATGTTAGGAAAGCCTCTGTCTCTATATTCTTATCACCTGTGTGTCAGGTGTGGTATACTGCCCTCCTTGCTTTATGAAACCTTTATTTTTTGATTTCTCACTCATAATAATCTCACTCTTTGCAAGATTCCCTTTTTTTTTCCAGCTCTCTTTTATTTCCTGGTTCTTAGGATTTTTTTGTGAAGGTAGATTTTTTTCTTAGAAATTACTGGGAAAATTTTTATACCCTTAGTATGTTGTGGTCCTTCATGCTTGCATTTCACAAAAATATAGTCGAGTAACAGTTGTGCTGATGTATCATATTACTATGCAAAATAAAACCGTGTGGTTGTTGAAGTTAGTGTACTCAAAGCGAGATATCAAGAGGGAATCATGTAAAAAAGGGACATGTATTCTTCTTCTTTCAGCTGCTGTTGTGCATAAACAAAGTTTTCAGAACTGAATTGGTGGAAGAACCTTCCCATAAATGTCTTCTGAATAGAGAGACTGAAAAACTCTCCTAATGGAAAAGAAAACAAAACAAAAAAAAAATCAAAAAACAAAAAACAACAACAAGAAAAAAAACCCACAAAAAAACCCCAAAAAAGCCAAAAGAACCCCACAAAAACCTGATGCGTTGAACAAGTAAGATGGAAATGAACTCAAAATGTAGATCCAGTTAATCCCAGAGAACATTAGACACAATCAAGTAGGATAATATTATAATCAAAAGTGTAAAGAGCAGCACTCAAATCAAGCAATATTAAAACACTCCAATAACCAGAGTCAAAGTGCATTAATAAACCATTACAAAAATGTAGGCAAGAACACTTTCTATGCTGAGACTGAGCAAGAAGTGGAATTTATCAGAAATGCCGTTTTCCAGTAAGCAGTGAATGACTTCACCAGGCAGATGTCTTCTAATTTCAAGACTTAAGGTTATAGCTAATTCTGTTCTCAACACTCATAAAATCACTGAATTCTGCCAGGGGATGTTCAAATCAAAGCATTCTTGTTTGTAAAACGAAGACAAGCTGGGAAATTCAGATTCATTGCTAAATGAATCCAAACTCCAGTTGTGCTGTGGTCCTGAGAAACTGCCATTAATACCTTTTTCAATGAAAAATATCAGTATGAGCTAGGTTGAAATCACCAAATGCTTCCCTTTGGCTTATTTCTGTTCATTGCAGAAAGCTGGAGTTTTTATAGCGTATTAAATGGCAGCAGATGCTGCAGAAACACATGCAGACATATATAGACACATATACACACAGATTCTGAGAGACACAGAACTTCCAATTCTTTATCAGTTTTGAATTCTTTTTGAAGGCAACTATATGTCATATGACTGAAGTTGACATTTAGCAGTAAAAAAATGAGAAAGAGTGCTGTATTAATCCATTTACCAGCAATGACACTGAACTTGGAGAAAATGTTTAGAACATCCAAGTGAGATAAGGTCAGTAGGCCAAGCCACAAATTGCAAATTTCTGACACATCTTCAGCATGTTTTGTAAGGTGGCCTTTGTGCAGTTTGATAACAAACGTGCTCATTATCAGGAAGAGATAAGCAGAAGTTTCCTGGTAAAGGTTGAAATGTTGAGGTTCAGAAATTTCTGCTGCAAACCTTTTTTAACCTTTTACATTTCTCTGCATACTTGGAAAGGCTTCTACCAATGCAGAACATTTTTGAAAGATAAGAACTGCAGCAAAGTCAAGCACTGCTTCACCAATGAGTAAATCACTCTAGAAAAATGATGCATCTGTAGGTCACTTGCTCTAAGAGACCGAAGAATAAACCTATATCATTGTCAAAGGATTGTTTTGGCTCACCATTGGAACCAAGACAGGCCAACAGCCTAAAGGTATCTGTCACCTGACTACTGTTGAAGAGCTGACAACTCAAGCCAAAGAAATGTAGGAAAGCTTTAATTTATTTGCCAGATCTCTGCAAAAAGAAAATCTATCTGAATAAAGTGTTTCCTTGTGCCTTTATGTAAATAATGTCATTGTATGAACATAATCCCAGAATCAATACAAATCATACGAGCATTTGTGTGAAATAAAACAAATATGTGCGGGGAGAATGAGAAATCAACTGTTTTGTTTTCTTCACCTGCAAATATCTGACTGCTGGCAGTACTTCCAATTCAGAGAGAAGCTGGTAAGTTGAAGCCTCTTCTCATCCACCTGGGAGACACCATTTCTGTCTGAAGAACCCTTGGGTGCAATTCTTTCTTCATTTTCTGGGCTACCTCTATGCAAGCTGCCTCTCCTGCCGTGGCCAGTCTGCAGGGGTTTAACCCACAGAATATATTAGAGTATAAATCTGTTTTAGTACTCATATATTCAAATGTTCTCACATTTTAAAGCAAGACTAGACAAGAATTTTTATTTAATCAGGCTACAGTCATGTCAACTTTTAGGAAAAGCATTTTTCATTGTGCTACAATCATTACAGAAACTGTCTGGCGTTTGTTTTATGTTCTTTTAAAAATGGTAATGCATCTATCTGTAAGTGATTAAGCTTGATAGAGGAAACCCAGAGTGAAATTTTTTGGCCTTTGATACACAGAAGAACTGATAATTTCCTGCAGTAGTTTTCCTTTTTTATCTTGCAGCAAGGCCTAGGTCTCAAAGAAATCAAAGATGTGCATAATCAAAATTGCTCAGCACAGTCCTGTTTGCTCTCACTCATGTTATCAGGGATACAATTCAAAAGCTAAAATTTGAAAAGTCATACAAGTTTCTCCACAAGTGTGGACAAACATGCTTAAATTTAGGCATGCTTAAGATGGTGTTTTGATTTATACTTAAGCTTGTCATTATTCTGCAAAAGTTTTAGTTCTACATGCTTTTATTATGCTGCCACTTCTTTTTTTTTTTTTTTTTTTAATCAGTTCCTAAGGACCAATTTATGAAAGATGTTAGTTGAAGAGTAATTTCTGGCAACTACTGATAGTTGGATGTCTCCTGTTAATAGCAGGAGATATTGAATACCTTTCTAGAACTGGTGTTGTCAACATCTTTAAAAGAATTTTTAGAAATAATAGTAATAGTAAAGGCTATTTTAACCTTACGTCAGCATTTTGACTCATGATGTTTAATATCAGCCACAACAAGACTAAAAGGGAAACACTCCCAATTCAGACAGCTATTTCGAGGAGAATCACTCCATACCAGACATGTCAACTTTTACCATGCTAATTAAATCCATTGCTAATGCTGTGAGATTACACAGGTCAGACTTTCCTTGGCTGGTAGTTGCTGAATAGTCTGCATAGGAACTTTTTCCCTAACAGAAGAATTTAAATTCCATTAATGGCAATGGCAGCACTGTAGCTAAAAGAAAGTAGGTTTCTCTGATATTTTGTCTAAAACAGCCAGGGTAATTGATGATGAGAGAGAGAGAAGGAGAGAGGCACAGAGAGAGAACACCCATTATCTCAATGATTGATATAGGCCTTTTTCTAATTACATCAACCCTTTCCAGTGGAGACAGGTCATGGTACTTATAGATCTGCAGCTACAGGTTTAAGACTATTTGACAAATAACCATAATTTAAAATACAGTTATTGAAAAGATAAGATGGATGCTGTACAACTTTTTCTGAACATGTAGGACAGCAAAGGAAGAATGGAAAATTTTCCACAGTTCTGAATATGACAGAATTATCTTTAGAACTGTTACACTAGCATTACAGAGGGGGAGATTTTAATATTTTATAGTTGAGAGGATTTCCCCACAACTATGGGAGATGAACATATGTGATCCAAATAATAAGAATGTAAATATGAAACACATTTCACTCCTTAGTTTTTATTACAGGACATTGCTAGGTAAGGCAAGGCAAGTTTCCTAGGCACATGAGTTTATAGCAAGAGCTTCTCAGAGTGAATGCAAAACTACAACAAGCCAAACATTTCATCAGTGTCACCACCAGTGATGTAATGAATGAAAATCTGCAACTTTTTAAAGGGTGGAGACTGATATACAAAATTGTATGACCTCTTATATTTCATAGTTGTGTATTCAGAAACTTTGAATAAAAAGGATCTCTCAAAAATGTCAATATTAAAGTTCTTTCTGGTTATAAAATAAAACCAGTTTTCTTTCCTTGTAGCTATTATATAAATTTAAAAAATCAGTTAATTTATCTTATAAACAGATGATCACACATAAATCTGGTTCTAACATGTGAACAGTCCATGAACTGAATACTGGATGATACAAAGGACAACACAGTCAGCAAGAGTCACATGTGCCACTAATAGTATGCTATTAGCTCTCAGCTGAGGTAAGTTTTCCACTTTGAACCTCACTTTTCAAGTCAGGTGTGAATTAGTTTGGGGGAGCAAAGGACTATTAATTATCCCCAACCAGGAAAGACTGAAATAGATGGAGCTGTCCAGCTTAAGGGAAAGAAGACTGGATAGAGGCTATGTAGACACTCTCAAAATGTCTGCTGCTACAGAAGGAAGAAAAATCCTTGTTTATGTGCCTTTGGTGAATAAAAAATCTGAGGTTAAATTGAAGAAGGAGTGATTCAGGAATATACATGGGGAAAGCTTTTAAGAGGAAGTATAAAACGCTGAAACAAACTCCCTAAGGTTATTGTGGAGTTCTCCTAACACATCTCAAAGAACAAGTTAGACAACATCTGTCAGGAATAGCACTCATAATGTTCATCCTGCCCTAGGGAAGAAGTAGGAATTTGACAAAGTGTTGAGCTCCTTCCTAGGCTTATTTTTATGACTAAAATAATCAAGCAAAATACTTCCTAAGAATAAGGTTATTTAAGTTTGAAATTCATGAACACAAATTCAAATGATAATAGATATTATTTAAGTTCCTTGACAAATACTCTCAGAGATTTCACAGAACTCTCCTGTTATGTTGCTTCAATGAACTATGTTTAAAGATGATAAAAACATCAAACACAGTAGATTCAAAAAGGTCATGTTCTTGCCGTGAATTTCTGGTTATAAATCCATATGCTATCCCTAAAGCTGAATGTTTTCGTTTCCAAGAAGAACTACCAATATAAATATTGTTTAAAGCATAATATTTACTTATTTATTGTTTGTTTGTTTGTTTGGAGGAAAAAAAACTCAGCAATTTTCAATTCTTCTTAGTCCCTTTTCCCTTTTGTCTTCAAGCAGCATATGGGTATTTATTATAGCTTGGATAATTTGGTTTTATTTTGTCCATGTATTTTTTGTTAAGGAATTGAAAAATATAAATTAAGATCCTGAAAACTTTTCCCAAAAGCTAAGTATGTCTTTGCTCTAATAGTTCTTGTTCCCATACAGAATCAGAATAATATAATTAGGCAATGGTTTCCTTGGATTGGAAAGGACCTTAAACATCTTCCAGTTGAAACCCCCCTGCTGTGTACAGGAACACCTTCCACTAGACCAAGTTGCTCAGAGCCTCATCCAACCTGGTCTTGAACAGTTCCAGGGCTGGGGGATGGGGTCCACAACTTCTCTGGGAAACTTATTCCAGTGCCTTAATTCCCTGAGAATAAAGGATTTCATCCTACTATTGTAACTAAACCTGTCCTCTTTCAGTTTGAAGCCATTCCCCCTTTGGCTATGTAGGCTCTCCCCATCTTTCTTCTAGGTTCCTTTAGCTACTGAAAAGCCACGACTAGGTTACCCCAAAGTCTTCTCTTTCTAGCTGAACAATCCCAGTTCTCTTAGCCTTTCCTCAAAGAGTTACTCTCTCCCCCTAATGGTCTTCATGGACCTCCTTGGATTTACTCCAACAAGTTCTTGTCCTCCATGGGGAGGTGCTGGGGACCCCAGGGCATTCAGACATTCTGCTGTGTTGTGTTTCACACAATGTAAAAGCTCCTGAAACAATCCACAGTTCAAAGTCACTTTCTGAAGTAAAAGGAATAAAGATGTATTCTCCATGCTGCAATTTTAGCTTTCACTATATCTGAATGTGAGCATGGTATAGAACTCAGGGTGAGATTTGCTGGCCTGACTTCCATCTTAAGCTTCAGTTTCAAAATAGACCATGGACACTACTAAGATCAATCCTGTGGACTAAACTTAGTGGCTTTTAAAGACAGCTGCAGGACACTGGGAAAGGCTCAAGGAAGACTGTAACCTTCAGGTGCCACAGCTAAAGGCCAAAAAAATACTCCAGGATCCTTTACACGAGAATCACACCTTGGTTGCTCACTCCTCCCTGAGGCAACTCTGTTACTTTGCATTTCTCTCTGTGCCACACACAGAGAAGTGTGTGCCACACAACTTTGTGTTGTTTGCTGCAACACAAAGTCATGAAAGTTTGGTCAGCTGTGGTTTTTTCTTGCATCAGTGAACACATAGTGGAATTAATAAAGCTGATTAACCACACTCACAGACTGATAGCATACAGCTAATTTTTAAGTCACAGCCTGGAAGTGTCTCATAGTTTGAAGATCTGGACAGATACTCAAACCTCAAGGCTGAAATTGCTCCTTTTTCTAATTAATCTTCACTAACAGGATAGACTTCAAATTCCATTACTGATCTTAGGTAAATGGTGAGATTAGAACAGCACAGACCAGAAAGAAAAAACAATGTTGTTCCTATTTGGTGAGACATGCCAGCAGGTACCTTCCATAGAGAAATTGCCCACAAAACAACCTGCCCAATTTTGCTTTTGGCATATATGCATATATGATAATGGACTCTTTCTGCCCATTCCAATGAATCAAACCCAAGTGCTCTGTTTGGGTCTAAGCTCTATTAGCTATTTTTAAATCAGTTTAAACTTCTCAGTCTACATACGGAATGCTCATTAACACATTTTACTCTTGCTGGTAACTAGGAGCTCTCTGAAGATCCAAATTGCACTTAAAAGGAATCTTCACAATGCATCCTGCATCCTCTTGTCTCCATACTTTGTCTTTTTCCTTCCAAGAAAAAAAAAAAAAAAAAGATAATGGACAAATCAGACAATCAGACAAACCAGACAAAGCAGAACTGAGGAAGAAAACAAGTAATTAAACCAGTAGGAGATTTGTGGAATTGAAATGAACTGAAAAAAAATGAAACTGAAGCCAGAGCCATAACAATTTGAATTTGCCTGCTTCAAATCATAGGACCTATGACACACTCTATCGTGCAAAATAGATAGATTTTGAAAAAGCACAGGTTTTCTATGATGTCCATTAATTTCACAGTTTGTTGTTATTTTAAACGTGGGATTAAATGTTCATAAAGAGGATAAATGAAGACTAAGAAGCATTGGTAAGAGGATAGCTTAAAAGTATCATCTTACTAATGAGAAAGCAGAATTATTTCATTCAGGATCAAGAGTGGTATGGGGGGGGGAAGATTAAAAGTCTGTTCTGTTCATGTGTTTGTTTTCCAAAGAAAATTATGTAAACATCATTACTTAAGTATTTAAATCTTCTCAGGGAGAAAGATCTAAGCAGTATATTTTCAAAAGAAAATGATGCATCCTTCCAATATTTAACTCCCATCTTGATGTACACCTCATTTGTACGAGGTTCAAAAGATTACAAACATTGATATGACTTGGAGAAAATGCATGTTAAAACTAATGAAGCAGAAGTACTCAAACAAAGATGCTCTTTTTATTGGCCAAAAATATTCAGAGAGTGGCTCTGTGCTTTTGAAATCTGGACTTTCCATTTGGCTCACACAATATTGCTTCTGAACCATTTCTGTCCTATCATGACTCAGTGATGTCCTAAACATGTATCAGAGCTTCCTGAGCAGGATCATGGATGACTCCCTTCACCCACAAGGAAATATGAACTTGAGTGTGAAATTCTAATGCTTGCAAATATGAATTATGCTGGTGGCAATTCCCAGCATTTTAGTGCACCATTTTAATCCCTTTAAAAAGCTTTCATATTCTACCTTACTCTATTAGACATATGCCACACTTCACCCAGTTCCAAAGAGGATTATGAATATATAAATCAATCCAAAGAATGCTATCCCAAACAGGGAGCTCTGAATTTTTTATTCTACTCCTATGCACTTTGTCACACTGGGATTCGCAGACTGCATTTCACTAAGACGAAGCAATAAAACTTCTTCCAGTTGCACTTATTTGCAACTCATTCTTGGAAAAGATACCAACCTTGACCCAAGACTGACCCTGAAACAGCCCAGGAAAGACAAAAAAAAAAAGTCAAAAAATGAATGTTGGAGTTAAGACAAAGCTAATACTGTCCAACTGACACAATGCATAACATACAAAATCAAAATTCAAGAATTCAGGCCAAGCTTTTGTCAGCTGTGACACATCTGTCATGTGCATTGAGACATTCAAAGGCCCTGAATGAAACCCTTAAGCTGATTTATTTTTAGCTGTTTCAGTGTTCTTTAGAATAGAATAGACATTTAAAAACAAATTCACATCTTTAGGCAGCGTATTTCATTGCAGCAATTCAGAGCAATATTCATGATAGGAGGATAGGAGGTCTCAAGGGTTACAACCTACTTCAGTTTTGTTACTGTTTTATTCATGGAGCTCTGACAACAAACGGCGGTCCACATATATATGTGAACATGCATATACACACAGAAAGAAAAAACCCAACATCAAGTACTAACAGCTCAGACTCCTTTTTCTTATTTGATGTCTAAAAAATGTGAATGTGAATGTGAATGTGAATGAATGGAGTGCAAAAATGGTCCACAGACTTTTAGTTCTATAACTAAAGTAAGTGAGTTTAAGATAATTTTTTTTTTTTAATTTTATTTTAGGTGGTTAGGTGTGGTTTAGGATTGGGAAGCAAAGGAAATAAAAAATGAAGTTTGAGAAATTATGATCTAGCCTGGAGATTATATTAACATATTAAAAGAAAAGGAAAGTGAACTTGGATTTGGGGATCATGGATTTGGCTTGCCCAAGAGCTACCAGCTGTTACTGTCTCTCAGGGAACTGTATCATTCTTTGGTGTATCAGAACTATTATTTTTCCCTGGCCAGTCTGCTTTAAGAAAAGGGAGAAGTATGCAAAGCATTATTTTTCTAAATTGTTCCTCAACAATGAAAAGCTTTGAAATTCTCCAAACAATTTGTCTTTGCGGCCCATGGACTTGCTTTGAACTGGTCTGTAATGTCTCATAATAGACAAAAGATCCATTAGCTTTTAAAACTTATTTCCATTTGGTTCCTTTCAAAAAGAAGGGAGACCTGTGCTTGGTGACTGTGGGGGAAGTAGAAGTCTCACATCCACATATTCATTCCCAAAACACCTAATATTTAAGGACTTTAATAAATAATAATGATTGAATGGTTAATAATGATTAAAGGACACCTTCTCCGTAGAGGGCTTCAGTGTGAATATGAAGCTCAGCTTCCAAAAAAATCTATTTGACTACTCTTGAATAGAGATTTTGATGTTAATTTTATCTCTAAAAGGTACAAATTTTACTCTCTCTACTTGAAATTGGATACTTCAAAGATTACATGACAGAATAAGGAAATCTTTGGCAAAGGCAAAAAAGAACAAGAAAAGCTAGCTCTCAAATGAATAGGGAATATTGGCCTTTCCCTAAAAAGTATCATTTTGGGGTTCTCATGCAGTTATTCATCCATACTCATCTATAACAGAGAACACATTTGAATGAAGATGATTTAAATAATTATCAAGATGATTTGGAGTAGAGAGATCTATTCATTTAGATCCACTTTTTTGCTTAACTGGCAAACAAATTGTCCTCTAAAAATAAATCATTAGATCCATGTTGTACAAAACTGTATTGCTTTCTCACTTGAACCTTTTAAATAAAACTGAAAACTAGAACCTTCCTACACTGCATCATACAATTTACTTTTCAAATTGATAATTTCTATAGAAATAACTGATTTTTTGCATCGTGTAAATGTTCCAATATTCAAAAGTTTGAAAACCTAGAAAAATCACTCAGTAATTTTGCTCCTTTTCCCATCAGAATAAGTATGTTGTTCTTTAAAATCCATTGTATAACCAAAAAAAGGATTAGGAATGCAGCCTGGCAAGACACTACTTGCCCTCATTCCTTTCTTTTAAATTACTTTTGTGTGAAAGACAGAAATGACAACACAGAATAAAGAATTTCGCTTTTATTTACTGAATAGACACAACAATGTAAATTCAAACGCATCTTTGAAAAGGCTAAAATATTAGTTGACAAGAGGATTTGGATAAAGATTCAGATCTCATTTTGCAAGAATAAATGTAAATTCAGCACCTTTGGTGTACAGCAAATTATATCACAAAGTGGCCTCCAATTCTGCAGCAGCCATCTGTGGTTGAGAGACAAAACAGCCACAGGAATTTCTCAGTAGCCTCTCCAGGGTTCATTTTCAACAAAAACAGTTCCAATAGAACCTGGTTTTCAACACTTGAAACAAATTTTAATTCTGAGGTGAAAAGCATAGGATGAAATGTTCATAAAGAAAAGTGTATGTTTATGTACAATTGCATAAGATTAGTTTATTATGGCTATATAAATGCATATATATGCTTTAGTGATTGCTATAACTGCTCAGAACTTCTTAACAGAGGATTGAAATCAAAATAGACAGCGAGTTTCACGATATCATTTCAAACTTGGCTTCCGCCTAGAAAAGTCCATGAAACTTCAAACACGTGGAACTTAACAAGATCCAAGCAACATAAATTGTCAAAGTGCATGGATCCACTCCCTTCTGTAGTAGTTTGTACCTTTTTCAGTATTTCTATGACATTGAGAACTGTTCACCTGCCCAGAATTTCCTTTCAAATCTTTCTGGGCTCACAGACATCCATTTTCCCACTTGTCCTTCACCCTTTCAAAAAAACAAACCAAACCAAACCAAATCAAACCAAACTAAACAAAAAAAAAAAAAAAAAAAGCCCAAACCAAAAAACCAAAAAACAAACAAACAAAACCTTCAGGAAAGGTTAGAGGAACTCTAGTCCCAGTCACAAAATTTTAGACAGGATAAAAAAACAAGGCAAACCTTCAAAATACCTCTTGTATGAACAAGAAGAGACAACAGGTTTTCACCACTGCAAATGCATTCAACCTGTTCCAAATGCTGGACACAGCCTGGTCCCCAGTGGAGCTTGTTCTCCCTGGAGACCTGCAGCCCAGGGAAAGGCCCACCCTGTGACAGAGGGACAGGGAGGAGGGAGGAGCAGCCCAGAACATCTGGAAGGGAGTAACCACAGCCCCATACTGACTTTTCTAGCTTTTTCTGGGTTCTTTCTAGTCCATATCCATTTAGGTGAGGGAAAATGAGTCTTTTGTGCAGTAACAGAGAGGGGCTGAGTCACAGATGCTCTGCAGTGCTGCTGTTTAGCAGCTGACACAGATGCATGGCTTGCTAAAGGAGGAGAGTTCACTTTCATGGATGCAATTAGTCATATTTCATGACCCAAATTATGCTTGGAATCATGATCATATAATGAAATATTCAGATTACACAAAAGATATGAGATCCGATTCTCTGCTAAGTTACTCTGCTTTAGGTCTGGTAAGTGTCTTCTAATTATCTCTTGTCTCCATGAAAGGAAAATGAGGTTCATACTTATGCATCCAGCTAGATTAGTTTACATTTTCTTAGATTAGGTGAAATTGTCTAATGCATATGTAAGAGCTATGAGTAGAGGGCCACAGTAATACTAACATATTACTACTAATAAATTCTCTTCTATACTTAAACAAATTAAGCTCTCATCAGCTGGTACATAATAGTTCCATTGTCATTGACTTAAAAATAAAATGACCTGATAGCAAGGAGACACTTTTGCTATTGCCATTATCTGCTTCTGAAAAATGTGAATTACTTGCAGGCAGCAGAGGGTTCCACTTGCAATTAAATTAGCACTAGTGGACATTTCACCCACATCCAGAGAGATCACTGGAGAGGCAAAAAAGACAGATTCTAATTTATCAAAAGCTACTAGTTCTTTGTGAAAGAGACAGGTTTAAGCTATTCTTGTCCATTTTCTGAAACCCACAGGAGCTTGAAAATTATCTGATAATCTAACTGAATGATTTATAACTCCCTTTTGGCCCCACAAAAGGATTTGCCCCCAACAATTAATCTTCCTGGATATAATTGGAGTTAAAATTAAAACTACATTACTCCTCAATTCATTGGGATGCACTTGGCATGGACTTTTGTAACAGCTTCAGGTAACACAATCATTAACAATGGCAAATGATACCAAGTTTGGCTGGCCAAAAATGAAAATGAGGGAGGGAAAATTAACACAAATAACAACCTTTTATCAAGACATCAATACCTTCCAGCTGCTCATTTCTATGGTACCAAATTGCTGCAGTAGCAATTACCTGATATTGGTAAATGAAGCAATTCTTAAGCCCCAGAGGTATAAAACACAATGTAATTCAAGAAAAGTCACTAGAAAAAGTAAATTTCTGGTCCCCATTCAAACCTAAGGAAGGTTTCTAAGGATTCTAAAGAAGAATCAATAAAACTTAAAATGGATTAGCAGAGAGACCCAGGCCTGATCACAGGCCTCAGGGGACACTTCTGGGTGCAGAAGAAAACAGCTGTTTTTGGCCAATGGCTTGACTGCCCATTTGCAGAGGAGAAGCACAAAGTATAAATCTTTTCATGAAAGCCCTTGTGGATTTTGCAAACAAGATTTCACAAACCACCATAGCAGGGCTAACACTTGAGGCAGCACCTTCAAAAGGAAGACTGCTTTTCTTCCCATGGCAGAGTCTTGTGAGAAAAGTGTCTTGTGAGTTTCATTGATAAATTTTGTTCCTTAGCTTGTTGAGTATAATTTTCCTAATTTTCTTTCTCAGGGGGGTTTCTCAATTAGGATACCACAGACAGAATCTGTTTGCCAAATTACGGGCATTCAGCGCCATTTTAGATGCTATGAAATACATTCCTGACACCTTGCTTCAGTTCCAGGAGAACACAGGTACCCTAGAGGATTGCTATCAAAGCTAGTGGTCTCAGGCAGGTATTTTGTATACTCTGGCATAAATCAGTCTACAGACTGGGATTAAGGTCACTAATGTTCACATTTCAGCCATGTCAGTCAGAATACTTATGACAGATTATCAAGCAGAGGAAAATATTAGGTTGACTTTTTGGAGGAATGTTACTTCCAACATAGACAAAAGTGTCAGCATTTACTCTGAAACCTTGCCTCATTTTTCTCACTAGTGAAATGCAGTTAAACACTCCCATATTCTGCAGGATAAATTCCTTAATATCAGTGGGCTCCTGGGATATGTGAGAAGAAGAATGAAGGTTGTACTGGTATAGGTTGAGCTTTCCTCTCTTAGAGTGGTTCATGGCTGGTCCATAATGGTTTGGTATAGGAATGCTGGGCTACTCCATTCAGTGTCAGATGGGGTAAGTGAATAACCTGTTACATTTTTGTAGCACAGCACGACATGGGGCAGAAATAGCAGCTGCAGCTCTGGAAGCTGCAGAGCCATTCCCTCTGTGGGCATCTGAAGTGATCAGAAATGGTTTTTGCAGAAAACACAGGGGTGTCTGTCCAGTGCTGTGCTGGGTATTGTAGATTAATGCTGAAAGCCCTATCTCCTATCACTGAAAGGTAGAGCAGAGAATTCCTTGCAGCACTAGCATCATTACCAGGCTGTAGGTAACACAGTCATTTATGGGGGGTTTAAATTCAATTTCTGCACTTCCATTGTTTGGCTTTGCAGTAAATTTTCCCCCCTACCCCAACGCCCCCACCATGCTACCCCTTACCCTACACATTTAGAAACCCCCTGAGGTTTCAGGTGTGCCATAATCACTTCTTTATTAGGTTATGTCTTTTCAGTACAAGATGCCATCCAGGAGGAATAGACTACTAAATGAAGGCTCTGTTGACATAACATCTTCTGTTTCATGCCAAGACAACACAAACTCCCACTGTGTAGTCTGAGCTACATCCAAGCCCTGAAGATTAGAAATTCCAGGTGTAAGAGTATCATGGATGAAGGACTTCAGCTTGACAATATAATTCCACATCAATTTTGTCAATCTTCATGCAGCTTAATTATCACCAGCAAGCACTCTGTTTTTGAGAAGCATGAGAGGATTTACAGGTCCGTAACAACAGGAGCAGGATTCAGTCTGGAAAATAAATAAGGGCACTATTAACAAAAATCCTCTTTGAGACTGGGACTCAGCTTTATGAACACAGAAGGCTAATCCTTAAAATACAGCCTTATGAATACTTTCTTACTAGTAACCTTGCTGTGGACAACAGTTCTCTCTCACAGAAGCTCTCACAAGTAAGAACAGCTCTCCTATGTTCTCCAAAATAAGAGACACTAAAAATTAAAAGGCAGAAGAATTGCTCTTTTACCCAAAGCAATATGTTGCAGAAAGTTGAAGTGTGGCAGCAGTGGGAGCTCTTGCTGGTTTGCTGTGTGTTATAATACGTACACTACCAACAAATACTGGCATTGTCAGGACAGATGCCTTAAGTTTTAGCTTTCATATTTCCCAGATTATGTACTGCATTAGTATATAACTCTGAACTCGATATAAAGTGTTAGCAAGTTCTCTTCACAGTTTAGTTAGACAAAAACATCCTTCTCCAGCCTGAGAACCAAGGATACTGTTGAAGCTTCAGGCCCAAAAAGTATAAACAACAGAGAATTGAGGAGAGTAATCTGGGAGGATGGGACTGCATAACCTGAAGCTGTAATTGGAAAACTAACCCCAACATGTAAATGGACCAAGACTTATAAAAGTGTGAAAACTTGAGACTGTGCATCCATCTTGCATCTATCTTGGGTCCATCTTGGGCAGAGCCATGGCCAGGCTCTTGTACTGCCCAAGGTGTATCCTTTGAAGGCCTTTTTAATAAATACTTAATTTATTGCTTTAACTCTGTCTAGCCTCAGTTCCAGGTAGCCTTTTTAAGCACCAGGACATTAATAAAAAGCCACAAACACAAAATAATATCTCCTGCATCACAGGGCTAAGACACCCAGACCAAGCTCCTTTCCTTTGATTTAAGTGCAGTATGCCTGTAATAAGAAGGAGACACATAGAGGTAAAAACACTGCACACCAAGAGGGTAAAATAGACCAATATTCCTACCTCCTTTTAAGAGTGGAGAATAAGAGGAAGGCAAGTTTTAACAGTCAAGCCTGCAAAACAGATTTGCACAAACTGTGTCTGGAGCAGTATATAAGTTATTTGTCAAAGGTCACACAGGAAACTTCAGGCAGACTTAGCAGTAAAGCTCATTTCTGTTGAAGATATTATTTGGTCCCTTAAAGAGCACTGGAGAATTTTGGTTCCCTTTGTCATATGTTCTGCCAGTTATCACCCAGGAAGAGGAATGGAGTGGGTTGGCTTTACTGAAAGTCTGTTTTCTGGAGAGGGAAGTTCTACGAATGTCCATTGGAGGTCAGAAGACAACTCTTGATCCTCCAACACACCTAAAGAATGGTGAGCCTTGTCAAATCCTGAATAGATTTCAAATTGGACAAGCTCCTGAGACAAATAAGGTGTACCTTTGCTGAGAAGAGGAAATGAACTGAGGAAGGTTCTACCTCAACGTATTGCCATTTGGGTGTTTTCCCCTTTTCCTGCTCTAACAACAAAGGATTGTACTGAAGCTTTACCAAATAATGAAGACTTATGACATAAGGGAATGAAAACTGCTCAAATTGTCAACACATTTTGTTTTGCTGCTCAGTGTAAATCTTTTATTTGCAGATGCAGATGTTATTCATTATGTTGTAGATAAATTCAGAAACGTGGTTTACACTGATTTAGCATTGTACTTAATTGGTTTTAAATCTAATGCACTGCAATAAGCCTTAAGTGCTACTTTACTGTGAAATTTAAAAGTGAGCAGTACTGTAATTCTGCTTTGGTAGGATTTCTCTGCAAGCAATATGCTTCAATTCAACAGCCTCTCACTGGGAATAAAACAACAAAAAAATCCACTTAAAATGTAGCTTTCTTAATTGACCTCGGTTTTTAAAACTCACATTTGAGGACTGTGTTATTAGTGGGGTTAGGTCTGAGAGACAGATACAACAACAAATCTCAAATCATGGCACTTAGCATTGAGCTCCTTATAGTGCAAAAAAGCCTCAGACTATCAGCGAGTGACAGCTGGTGAGCCAGAGCAGAGCATGCTCTGGAAGCACAAAGGGAAGCAGCACAAAATACTGCTGGAGTTCTGCAAGCCTGAATACCATACCTGTAATTCCTGCTGCCTATAGCTGGACTGTAAGCATGAGGCCACTCTTCTCCTTAATAATAGATGATCTTTAATTGGACTAGATGGAACCAGATGACTTTTAAGGTTCTTTCCAACCCAAGCCATTCTTTGATTCTGATTGAGAGCCGAGATACTTTTTCAGGTTGGATTTATGTGCTATCACTTCTTCTGAATCCAACCCCCAGAATATGTTTTCCACATTTTCCATGCACTTGAAATGTCAAGGATATTTATTTTAACTGCTATTTTTCAGAGGATAACTGTCCTGAAGGTATGGCATATAGCTACCAAAAATCCTAATACAGGAGCCCAAATATTAGTCTTCATTTCTCTTCCTGAAATTCTCCTTTCATTTCCAGCCCAGATGTTGAGGACTTTGATAAACTGTCTTTTTAATTAACCCATCTGCATAATCTACCTCCTAAATAAAAATTAGAACATTTTCTCCTTTTAAAGAAACATATTGGCTCCTCTATTTTCAAATTACTTCTTTTAAATATCAGTCTTCAAAAATCTTCAGCCAAATTCAAGTAAAACCCATTTTAAAACAAACATCTATATTTTTGTGTCTCTAAGTGATATATACAGTATGCTTGTTCATAATGTTCTCAATAAATTTTGAGAGGTAACCATCAAGTGCTTCATTTTTCTTGTTCTCAGACTCAGGAATTTGATCCTTAAAATAATCTGCATGTATGACTCTCTATTCTATCACCCCATTTTTCCTTGCAAATTATAAAACTTTCCAAAATAAGGCTAGGACATGAAGGGTGAAACAGTGTTAAAGAAAAGACAAGGCAAGTGACATTCTCTCTTTGAAGACATTTGTAAAAAATTTAGTAAGGATTTAAGGTAAGAACAACACAGACTAAAAATGGAATTTGGCTGTTTTTGACATTGGAGCCTTGGCCAACCATGAGAATGCCAGACCTGTCTAGAACCTAGAGGTGACTGCTCACAGACGTACCTACAACAGTAAAGATGGTGATTCCTATCAAAAACATACTGGATGCCTGGATGTCAAACCAGCTGGAGAGAGTTTTATCTCACTGGAGAAGCCTGGAATGTGAGGGGAGCAATGTGGATGTCCCAAAACATGACAGCTGGATGGCTGTGGAGCCAACAAGGTTTGCTGGTAAGAACATGCTCTTAGAAAGGACAGCTTTTGGGCTGGAGAAGGGGCCTATATGGAATAAGCATGTTTCCCAAACACAGACAACCTTTTTACAACATTCACTTATGGGCAGAAGCACCTTTTTAATTCATTGTGAATCAGGGAACTCCTAGAGTGGATTGATTTATAAGGACAGAGGACACTTTTCTTTCCTCTTTTTTCTTTCCTGAGACTATCAGGCAACAGCATAACCTCTTATATTTAAATTATAATTTTAAATTTCATGTTTTGTTTTGTTATTTGGTGTGTTAGGCTTTTGTGGGTTTCTTTGGGGAGTTTTTTTGTTAGATAAATGTCATTATACATCTCACAAAATAGACAGAAACTTGAAAATGGCTTTTAGTTATAGTGACACAAAGTGGAACAATTACCAATTAAAAAAGTTCCTTGGACATCTTAGTAACCTTATTTACATGCAATCTTTAGAGGGAGTGAAGAATATCCAGTGACTTGCAAGAGAAGCTTATCTGTTAGTTTTCAGTAAATTCCATGGCATCTTTCAATGCTTCAGGGAAATAAAAAGCAAAAAAATGTCAAGTACAGCCTCCCAGCAGTACACTATTTGCTTTAAGTAGTGCCAGCTCTGCAATATGAACCAGCTTTTTTCAGCTTATTATTTGTCAGTAGCAAACAAAAATACCTGGATAGTCCCAGACACAAGCTGTGTACATCCCAGTCTTTTCCTGTCATCCTCAAATCTGATCTCACTTGCCAGTGTGCTCATCTCCATGTTCTCCAGCCTGCATTACTGTATTAACTCTGCCTCCCTCACTTTCCAACACCATTTCTAGATGCAGCTATCAAAACACATTCAGTAGCAGCAAAGTTCATCACAGTTGGATACTAGAAACAGGGATTATTCAAGGATAAGAGGGGAAAACATAGATTATGCAATTCAGTTCATGACTGTGAGTTAGTGAGCAAAACCTAATTAAAAGTGCTATTGACCAATGTTAGCATGCATTTTGAATAGATTATTGATCATAAGTGCTACAAAAATGTATATACTGATTAATGGCAAGTATTAACAACAGACTCTACGATTACTGAAAATTAATTTCTTGTGAACATTATAGACCTTTTCTAATTCTGCATTTTCATGTGATATGCTAAAAAACAGGTATAAAAATTTCAAGCTGGGATTTCTAGTGTTGCTTTTTAAAATAATCCTAAGGGAATATTGATATTAGCAGTTCATTGATACAAAATCAAGCAACGTAAGTAAAGGTATCAACCAGGGTGTGTACCAATTTCTGCCACAGGCTTTTTCCATTACAACATCCATGTCTATGCACATGTCTTTGTGTCTTCTCTCCCTGCAAACTTTCCTGTGCTGTCTTCAAATCAGACAGAAAATATCTGAGGAAAGAGAAAATGTAGCCTTGATCTACCCTCAGGACACAATCTCAGAAAAATCCTGTTTCTTTAGTAATAGCAGCCCTATTTTCTTAAGTCCCAGAGGAAATCCTGATTAGTAGTACCTCCTGGGCAACATGTTTCAGAGATGGTAACTTATTAAAAGTAGTTAGAATGCTTTACATCTCTGTTCTATAGAGCTCCAGTTCTGGCTTTACTCAGCTTCAACAGATGTTGCTGCATTGGCAAATTCAGCAAAACAGTAGAAAGACCATATTTTATTTTTAATCAAATCTGATTTTTAAGACAACATTATTAAACTGTGTTGGGAAGTGGAATTTTGCATATAATATGACAAAACCTTTCAGTCTAATCATGACATGAAGGTATATGTAGCTTGCTGGCTATGTGGTTACAAAAAGACAATATTCCTCAGTGTTGGGTATCATGGAGGGGATTCACATCATGGTGTTTGAGTGTAATTGCTTGTCCCCTTTATTCTCTGTTGTGTCTGTGCAACAAAAAATGGGACATATGAGACTGATCAGCCACAGAACTGTAGGGTCCACATAGGGAAATATAGACTTGGGCAGTAACCCTAAAGGGTACTTTAGGGTATCCTATTTTCAGCACAGCTGGCTCCCTCTCAAATTAGTGTAACAGGTGCTCCTCCAGGAAGGCAGTGTGTGTGTACCCTCAAGTCCCTCAAGATTTCTCATGTTTTGAACATAACCAATGTTTTGCTTCAAAGAAAAAACAGTCAAATACTCCAGATCTCTGAATTACTATACCTAAGATGTAGAGAAATCTAAGAAATAGGTTTAAAAATACCTATAAATTATACCTAAAAATAAAAATACCTATAAAAATACCTATAAATTATACCTAAAAATAAAAATACCTATAAAAATACCTATAAATATCTATAAAAAATTTTATTCATGGAGAATTCACAATAAGGCAGAAATTAGCTTTCCTAATGCCAATAGGATTTTGCTATTAGCTTCAATGGAATCAGGACTTAATGCTCGGACCTTAAGTTAAACATTTCAGCTGCTAGTAGGTCTGAAATGCTGTCATCTGCATTTTTTGTTCTTCAAGTCCATTTGAACAACGTGTAACAGATATGCTGAGTCCTCATCAAGTGTGTTTAAAAAAACATATTGTTGAACTGATCATTTAAAATGATCAAAGTTTTTAGAAACAGGACACCGCAGCCAAGATTTACAGAAAGAACTTTTTGTGGAGGTGTCTTAATGTTATTCAGATTTTCTGAAGATCTTGACATGATTTCAAATGCATATATATATATATTTAATGGCATTTGTTGCATAATACTTCCAGCCACAGGAATTCAAGTTAATATCTAATATATCTACTATAAGTTCTTGACATAGAACAGAAATACCTTACTAGCATTTTCTTACAAATTCCTTAAAATGTGCTATGCTGGTTAATCACATGGGTACATTGATATATTCTTTTTACTTGTTTTTGCAGTATAATGTTTAGCACCTTCACTGCTATTCCACAAAATCCCAGCAAGATGTCTATACATTTCTGCCAACAGGCACCTTAAAGGTGGCACAGGTACAGTCTGAGAGATGAAAAGATATTTGCAGAGAATAATGCAAATTTTTTTTTAACTCAAATCTGATTACTAAAGGCTTTGATAAAAATAGAGGCCATAATACAGATAAGTAAAAAAAATATGTGTTTAATTTTTGTAACAGAAAATACTATAGTGCAAATAATCATTCTCATTTCAAATTTGTGTGCAGAAGAGTGAAAGGAAGAGATTTTTTAAAGAAAAACAGGGTTTAGTGTGTAAAAGGAACAAAAATACTTGGAAAATCTACCTGAGCTTCAACTGCATTTTTCTTCTCTTGAAGAGTTTAATGAACCTGAGGCAGTCAGTCAGCAGAAACTTGGTACAAAACCTCTCCCTGATCCTTGGATCAGCCTGTAAATGCTACTGGGGGTAAGCCAAACACACTGCTATTAACAAAATGACAGCTTCACTCAGGACTTTCCAGAACTGATTGTGCCCTCAAATTTGTTTCAGTTGCAGACCTGGTCAACAGTGAGAAAAAAACATAATGATACCCACAGAATAATTTATTTTCTGTTTATTCTTGGGGGAAAAAAATAAAAAGAAGAAAAAAAAAAAAAGTAAAGCAGAAAGAAGTTTTGGAGTTTCCTTAATATATGGAATGGAAAAATGCCTGTGATGAAAAATGAGATCACTGCTGTGCTCATCAAACATTTTTATTTTCTTCTTTCTCTTTTGGATCATATCCTGGAAGTGCAAGACACTCCTTCAAACTCTCAATAGCTATTTAGGATTTTAAGCTGTTCTATACCCAGCCAGTAGCAGAAGTCCTATAGTAACAGCTAAATCATCAACTAATGGCAGAGTGCAACTCACACAACATATCCCTTTAGTATTTGAGTAGTTACAATAAAATCAACAATCTTACTCTCAGAGTAAATTACAATTCAGTGTGATGGCATACAGCCCATAGCATCTTGGAGAAGTCAATCTCCAAGATTTCTCTATCAATAGTAGTATAATTTGTTCCATGAAAAAATTTATGAGATTTGAGTAAATATAGACTAATTATAGAATCATAGAATGGTTTGGGTTGGAAAGGACCTTAAAGTTCATCTATTTTTAACCTCCTGCCATGACCAGGGGCAACTTCCACCAGACCAGATTGCTCAAGGACGCATCCAGCTGGCCTTGAAAACTTCCAGGGATGGGGCACCCGCAACTTCTCTGGCAACCTGTGCCAGTGTCTGACCAGCCCGACAGTAAAGAATAGAACTGCCTTAAATTATTTTTAATAGCAGGTATAATTTTTAACCACCTCCTAAGTCCCTACTTTCTATTTCAAAAGGTCATTGCTAAAAAAAAAAAAAGAAACAAAAAAAGATAAAAGTGTAAGCCTTTGGCTCTCTAGCAATATGCAACTGTATCAGGAATTTAAATCCATTTTTTACAATGTACCAAATTTTATCTGTCACAATTTTCTTTTTCAAAGGTATAATTACAACAGCTAATGTAACNATGTTCATGTAATGCCTCACTGACTTCCTCTGGTAACTATATCACAAACTTATTAATGAATACATTACATTTGTTTCCCAGAGAAATCATGAATGCCCCANTTTGGCTCTCTAGCAATATGCAACTGTATCAGGAATTTAAACCCATTTTTTACAATGTACCAAATTTTATCTGTCACAATTTTCTTTTTCAAAGGTATAATTACAACAGCTAATGTAACACTCTCATTAATTTATACCATAAACACAGATGATCTGTCACAGAGCAATCTTTGCATAACACTTCTTAGACAAAATCCTAACCTATTAAAAAGTGTGAATTGCATATGCCCACTTGCTTAAAATAGATTGTGTAAAAATTATTGTGTTTTAGCTAGTCAAGGGAAAAGTTACTGTTTATTATTTAAAACACAATGCTGTTTTGAGGCAGCTTCTCCAAAGTATACGGAAGGAGAAATGTTGTCAGGTTTTCTAATCAGGAGCTTAACCATGCTGTCTTAAAAACAGATATTTGAGAAAATGATTACAGTGTTTCTATGCATATACAAGTTTTATATGCNAATCTTTCAGGTCCCTTCCAGCTCCAACTTTTTTTTTTTTAAAACAGTATAAACACTGAATTTTAAATAACAGAAGTTTTGTCCAGGTTCTACCCTCAGTGACCCCTATTTTACAGCACTTCACTCTCATCCTCAGACATCAGAGACTCTGGCTGCTCTGTGTTAACATCTCCCTGACTGCTCTGATTGGCAAGAGGGGAGCTGGATATTTGCTACTCATGCACAATAAGACTCCTGTCTGTCTGCATGTGAATTCTTGCAGAGACTGCACACAAACATGTAATGACATCACTCTGCCTTCCTTAGGTTACTGTGCTAGAAGTGCTTTTCTTTTATCTGCTGTTAAGAGACCAATGTTTAATGAAATGGAGCTGCATGCCGATGCCTCCACTAAAACTCTGCTCAGCAAATACCCTGCATCTATCAGATAGATATACCTTACCAATTCACCATTGCGGTCCACTGGAAGGATTCCATTAATTTTGTGTTTGTCCAATGTATTTTGTCTTTCACAGGGACACTGCAAAAACAAGGAAATTAATACTTCCAAGGAAAGGAACAGCATCTGTAAAGAACAGGTCATCACAGGCTGTTCGATTGAAGAGCAGTTAGGCACCAAACCCTGTACTGCAAAATTTTGTTTACTTACAGCACTGAAAGGGAATTATGTGTCTGTGTAGGAGAGTAGATGCCTAGACACATTCAAGAGCCACATTCAGTGAAATTCCACTGACATTTGAAGGAAATAGGACTGGGAATTAAAAATACATAATGAGCTATGTCCTCAGAGCACCACACTCACAGACATATTTCTCCTTTTTTCTTCCACAGGGTTTGTGTTTTAAGCTTCTGCCTTTTGACCAAAGAATATTCCTTCTTACATCTAGAAGTCTGATGTATAAATTGCTAAGACATTTGATGGGCTAAATGCCTAGATACAAGTGTGGGTGTCCAAAAGATCTCTCAGCAGAGACCCTGGCTTTGCCTTACATGCTTTGGTAGTGGCCAGGGAAGGAATGTCCATGTGATAGGAACTGAACTGTAGAGGAAAGCAGTGGTATTTCTCAAACATAGCTTCAAATCAAAATAAATTCTTGGAAGGTTTCCTTGTGTTTAACACCTGAAAAAAACTGTGATTGAACTGGGAATGAAGTCTTGTACATTTAAGAATTCATGTGGTGTCATCAAGACACTGAAGTCAGAGAGGTCAAGGGGCAGGCATTGTTGGTTATTGAATTATTTAACTCACACTTTACAGAACACAACACAGTCTTCCTTTCATCTTGCTGAAAGCTGAAGAGGCTGTTTTAATGTGGAAAATACAGGAACCAAGGTCAGAAAAGCCTCTTTGATATGGCCACATGACAGACACTGTGTTAGGGCAAGAGGAAAGACACAGCAGCACTGTAGAACTCTCTCCCCCAAATTTCATTCAGCTACTCAGTATGGAGAATGACAGTGTTGGAAACCTTGCCACCAGAAACAAAGACAGTTTGCTCAGGAAAGTACTTGGAAAAGATCAGTGAAATTCCTAGGGGAGGGGAGAAAACTAATTTAAGGCATCAAAAGGTAGGTGACTCAGTTGCTGAAGTACAAGCTTATGATGATTTAGATTGAATTGACTAGAACGTGAGACATGCTAATCTCCATCTTCATTGATAATAAGCTTACAATAAATGTCTGATTTTTAGATGACTGAAGTTTTATGGGCAGCTTCTGTCATAAATCACAAAAGATTGGTTTATGCTGCAGTCAAAAGCTGTGTAAACATAAAAAAAGTAGTATACTGCTACACCAAAATTAGATCAAATTTAACTACCTAAGCTTCTGCTGGCCCTTTGGCTGCAATTTAAGCTCATATTTCAGCGTTTTGTGCCCAAGCTCCTTATATATACAATGGAGATAAACTTTCTCTATTTGTCAAACCAGCAATTTTTAATGGACAATTAGTAGTGAGATCCTAGTCAGTTCCAGTTATATTAGATACATTAATTTATTGTCAGATTAAATAAAACAAAGTGTGAAATCAATATACATTGTATATGGGATGAGTAAATTGCTCATGACTTCACTGGCAAAGCTTCATGTTATAAAAGGGAGAATCTTGTAATTTGCTTAATGTTTAGTCATCAGTTTCCACCTTGCTTGTGTTCAGCCTGATACTGTCTTTTCACTTCCCAAATTGCAATATTGTTAACACCTAGCTGACTACATGTTTTTGTCAATGGAGAAATCCTCTGTCAGGTTTTAACTTTTTCCTTGAAGTTCCTCCATCTGTGATGTCTTTTCTGTGTCACAATCTCATTCTTGCCTTTGTATTACAGTGTCCCACATCTTTGTTTAAAATATTCCACCCATGGCAATCAAGACTGTGACTCAATTTACATGTCTTTGTATTTATATGTAAGGAAAACAAAACCAGTAAGAAAGAAGAGAGAAAGAGAGAGGAGGCAGTGTGTGACTTCATTATTTAAACAAAACAGAGTTTATTTGCAGAGAATTATGTTCCTTTGTTCTCATTCACACCCAAATAAATTACTGTTTTCTTAGTCTTTCCTAATGACATTGTTTGTGGCAATGGGCAGTCTCTTACACTTATACATTTGAACAGTGGAAAGACAATGAGACCCAATCTCTAAAAATTGTGGAATTATCAATTGTTATAAAACATAATTTAGCAAATTTTAGCCATCTGTGTTTGGCTATACTGCTATGGTTTTGTTCTCATACTTCAGCATATTCCTGTTTGAAGGGTTAGACCATAGATTTGAAATAGGAATATTCTTTTTATTGCAAAAAATAAATGTCTTTAAGCCCATGTATATTTGCTGTTTTCAAAAGCAGGTGATTTATAAAAGATTGAGATCTGACCACATATTCTGTGTTTCTTTAGCCAGAACATCCACAAAAGGGTGAGGCTGACTTCAAAAAAGCTGAAATCTTTATTTATATTTTTTCCCACTGTAATATAGTTTGGGAAATGCCATGGGTATTTCAACAGGTCTTTGCAAACCTAACAGTGTCATGGACTTCACTCTGCTGCAGTGAAGAGCAGAGGTGCTTTATTGTTTAGTTAAGGGATCACTGTGAGGTGTCTGGGGCCCGACACTTCTCTGCTTCTCTCATTTTGTTTTCTGAAGCTTAAAATAAGAGAGATTGTGTATTGCTGACACATATGCTGGCAATCACAGCACGTCTAACTCTTCCAAATGATGGGTAAGGTACCCCCTAGCCATGGAAAAAAAAATCCATAAAAGATTTAATTACCAAATTTATAGAGAAATCACTTTGTCTTTTTGCAACATACACAAGTTCACTACAGGAATTAAATACTTAATGGTTCAGGATTAGACATTTTCCAATCTCTGTTGCCTCCTTTTGTGAAGACCTTTGGAGACCATACAGTGCCTCTTGAACAAAATTAGTAATTGCCAGACTTGGCCATTTCTTAGCAATTACAGATCAGATAGCAAGTTCCTCGGGACAGGGATCAAGCACTGTGGCCTTTTCTGGGAAAATGGACAGGAAACACTTGGCTAGAGAGATAAAAAATGAATACAAAGAGTCATAAATAATAAATACCAGTAAATGCCAATGTTTGGGGGTAGCTATTTATCTTCTGTAAAACCATATAACTTCTGCCAGCTACAGTAGGATGACGTCAGTTTGCACAACAGAAAGTGAGAATTCTATCACAAAAGGGACCCATTTCACCCAGTTTTCCTGCTCTACTCATCACCTACACATGAATACAATACTTCAAGAAAAGGAAACTGGTTATTTTTCTCGGTAGGGATATTCAACACATTTATAGACATTCTACATCACTTGGGCCAATGACCCTGCTTTGCTTCCTGATTCCAATATTTCAGAAATGACATCTTGCATGCCTCAGGTGCAATGCATCCATGTGTCAAAAGCACCTCAAAGTCGCTGCTATGTGATGAGGAACTCACTGCACAACTCTCTGTACATTCCCCAAGCACCAAGGGTTCTGCAGCAGAAGTTACAGCCTGTGCTGCTCTGATGTTGCAGTAACGATGCACAAAAGTACAGCTGTTATCAACTCTCTGAGCACTGTCAAAAAATGTTATTTTTGCCCTTTTGTCTTTTTTTGCAGTGTCACTATCTGGAAGAGAATGCAAGAACTTGAAAGGGATTAAGGGCTCTCTTCCTCTGTAGTTTACCTAACAGCAGAAGGCTATTACCGATCTGGGATATGACAAGAAAGCCCTAAACCCACTTAAAGCAAACAAAAAGGGTGCTCTGCACTCTTCAAAGACTGATTTAAACAGTATTTTTTAAAGTTAAAGAAAATTTCACATGGACTGACACATACATTTCCATTTCACACCCGGGCAATTTGAAACAGACTTGGTGTTAAACCCAGAAACTGGAGCTCATAATGACATTCTGACATGCAGCATTTCTTGGAATAGTTTGAAGGATACTGCCATAATAAACATAAGATCCTTGTCATTTTGAACACTTTTTCCAAATTTCTCTCATCGGAGATTTAGTTCATGTGGCCTATCTATATTTTCCAAATGATTGTAAGCATTAATGGTGGCAAAAATAGTTGTGAGCAAGCTCTTTGCTGTAAATATAAATGGTTTCACTGAATAATTTGGTTTTTTGACACCATGCTAATTTACATTAGGTGAAGACTTGTTCTTAGGGTACTGCTGGGAGTTTCTATCTGGCATGATCTGAACTCTTCATGATTTAAGTTAGGTTGGTCAGCCTGGTTCTAGACATCCTGTGAAATTAGCACTGCTGCTTTTCATGGGGCTTTGATGGTCACTTCTCTATCTGTGAAATCAAATTCACAGGCTCACCTGAGTCTTCATTTATGTGTTCTGCTTTGTGCAAAGCAACTCAGGAAGGTTTTGGGACAGATGGAGAATGATCTGAGGCAAGTAGCATGAGTTTAGAGGCCTTGAAGATAGGATCTGAGAGGAAAGATTGAAGAAATCCTTACTGCTTAGTTTAGATGGACTAAGACTGACAGAAGACATAAACACACATGGAATATAAGAGGAAATATAAAGGCCATAAACCACAATCATATCTGCTCTGATTAGGAGTTCAAACACTGGGCATTAGAAAGCTGATGAAGGGTAGAGATAGCGGGGCACTGGAATACTTTTTTGAAATCATCATTGCTAGAGATTTGTAAGAGTATGCTAGAAAAAATGGGTCAGGAATGGTATGAGCCTTGTCCTTCTTTATGAGATTTTTTTAAAATTTTACTTTATTCATGTGCTGCAAGCTCCTTCTCTTACTTTTTCTATTTTGGCATTTTTTAAATCCATCTCCCTTTCCAGAGCTTGCAAGTACAAGCTTCCATCTTTTCAGGGACATGTGGACACCCTCTAGAAACTAGCAAACAGCCAAAGAGTAAATGTAACATTTTCAGCCATCTGATTCACCTTTCCTGAGGTGCCAGCATGAAAACCTTTTCCATGCTTTCTTGTCTTCTCTATTGGCTGTCTAGAGAGGCTCAGTGACTTTGGCTTCCTCACTGACCTGACAGGCACTCTATGCTGGAGCAGTGCATGCTCTGTGACCCAAGCAGATGTTTTCCATTATTATGGACATCACTGAGAAATGGTTTCTTCCTCTCAGTCTAATTTGCCTTAACACAACAATTGGGTTTGTGCTGTGGATATTTACTCTCCATATCAAACAGAATAAAAAGCAGGGTAGGACACTCACAGTGTGTCATCTCTCCCTTTCTTTGCCATTAAGCAGGAAGGGAAGGGACTAGGAGAAAACTTCTGGAAGAAATCTAACCTGTTACATCAAATTCTCTTCCTGATGTTGTGAGAGCTACCTTAGAGATACAGACACAAGAAATAGAACAAAAACCATAAAGTAAGTTAAAGTATAAGTAAGTATACTTTAAAGTAAACCATAAAGTTGCTTAAAGTAAGTCTACTGCTTTCAAAATATTCTAAACTATCTCAACAAATCACATTCTTTTAAAGCTCTTTATAGCTTGAAATGAAGACATACACAGATTTTTTTAAATAAAAAAAAAGAAAAAATAGACTATTAAATTTTGGGCTTAAAAATAGTGGATTTTAATAAAAGAACATGAATTTAAATTTTATGGTGCAGTGGTATAAATTAATTACCACATGAAACAGAAATAATAAATATTTCAACACATCTCAACAAAAAACATGACAAGTAGAAGACAAAAGATAATTTATTCATTTGGAAATGATGTGCCAGAATAATCAATAAGTCCATTGCATTGCATATATTTTTTCACAAGTAGAAATTTTCTTGTATATATCTGTGCATGTATATATATACATATATATATATATATATTTAGTGGAAAACACATGTAAACTGTTAAGTCAAGCACACAAAATATCAAAATATAGCATTGAAGAATTAGAAGTTTGGTCTTATCTCTTATTGATCCCTTGTCCATCTGGCAACATCAGCTGGAGAGCATTTCTTGACATTAAGAATTATCATTCATGGTACACTCCTTCGGAGGGCTGCCAGTAGATCCTGCCAAATCTCCCCATCTTATGGAAATACATTCCCATATCTCCTTTCAGCACAAGGAAAAGGCTCATTTCAAAGCAGACAGCAGAAGGACATTTATGGCACTCTAAATGAGTTCTCACCTGGAGTACTGTGCAGTAATCCACCAATCTTACATGCCATTATACTCTACAGGGGTAATGTCATTCTTCAAATGCTTGTTATTAAATTTTGTTCAGCATGGACATTCTGAGAGCATTGATTTAATTACATTTTTATGTGTAATAATATATCTTTACTGAATCTGAGGGTTGTGCAAGATTTAGTGTTTATAGGATGGGAATTCAAGAAAGAGAGAAAGATGAATTGCTTGGAAACCTGAATGCAAATGAAAATCTAGAAAAAATTCTGCAAAGCTCTGCCAAAAGGATTTTGGAAAGCAGACAGAAATCTACCCTAGTCTAGGAAAGTAGGCAAAAGAAACAGGCCAAATAGTTTAAAAGTCTCTTCTGTCTGTGTTATGAAGAAGAACAGATTCCATCTTCTGGGTCAGTCTCCTTTCTGACTGAAAATTAGGCTCCTTAATTTTAATTGCAAACCTTTGCTTTGGTCTCTTGTGACCATGAATTTCATAGGCTAGTCAGACATTTCCTTTTATCAGCTCTAATTTTCTTTTTATCCTCTACTCCCTCAGATTCACCATGCCATGTAAAATAACAGCTGCAGATACTATTGACCTGAATCTAATATTTATACACAGCTCCGGGCAGTGAACTGTTTAGCACATCATCTCTCCCAATCCACAAGTGGCAGGTTTGTACATTGCAGCTGATCTCACACAGTCCCAAATTCACTGGATTGTACCCTTGAGTGTCTGTTCTGCATGGACATTAAGGTGGAAGACATTTTTAAAGTGTGTTTTGCTCATTTTTCAAGCAGCATTATCACTTGCAAAGCAACTTTTATACAGTGTTATGATTCACTTTAGATCAAAATCAGGCCATGGCAAAAGCTTGTCATCCATACTTAAGAAAATATGACTTATTTATAAGCCACGGAATAAATAAATGCACTGCGAAAAAATCCAATCAGCACAAGAATAGCAGAAATGAGGATCACAGAGCAGTAATGAGACAAAGAAAGGCTCTCATATTTCAGAACCTCAGCCAGCCTCTGCCTTTGTAAATGTAGAACAGTCCTCAGTAAGGGGAAAACTTCACATAACATTGGAGTCTAGACAAGATACACTACCAGAAAAACACTGTGCTAAAATAGCATCACCTCCTGCTGAACTGCATCAAAAGCCTCCATGAGACATAAACATAACAATAAATATGACTACTAAATTAAAAAGTGAAATGGAGGAAGAGGGAGGAGGGAACCCCAACAAGCACAATGAGGCTAAACAAGCTCCAGCCCAGCTGAATGTCAGGAGACCCTGATGAAAAAGCACACACAAGATGAAAAGGTATGTAATGAAGTCATTGCTTGCAGTTTATCAGCCAAGCCACAGATCTCACAAAGGTGGAAAGCTAAAAGTATCTCACACCAAAATAACCTATTGCATTACAGAGGAGGTGAATAGCAAAGCTGCATAACAAATGTATTACACTTCAAAGCCAGCAGCCAGCAAGAGGCATCATTAGGCATCCATGAAAGGAAAGGTGGGACTACAGAGCATCAAAAACAGAAGGATCAACAGAAAATGGATTACAACTATAGGTACCATGAGATTTCTGTAGACTTCTCTGGAAAAACAATATGCAATAATTCTCAATAAATACATGTTCATGATTGGATTTGCCAGCACAGCTATTCTATATTCTTTTTTGTTTTCTCTACTTGTAAGGTGTGATAATTCATTACTACTACCAAACAGCTGAACTTTATTCCTATAGTTTAAAGAACCTTGATTAAGGTAAAAACTTTTTTATTTAAACCACATTTTTAACAACACTCAAGGTTTACAATACTCAAAACAATGTTCAGTGTTATTCAAATAGCCCCTCCTGCTAATCAGTGCTCCACAAGGAGGCAGCCCTGCCCTGAAAAGTTTGATATCTAAGACAAAAGGTAAGAAGCACCTTCCAAGAGAGAGAGCACAAGCATTAATTGTCTCATTACCTAGTCTCCAGACAATAGAGTTGTAGCCCTTGATAGCTGGGTTGAAGGCACCATAGCAAAAGCAACTTCAGTAATCAAAATATATAAACACTTGAGAAGTGTTTATAGAAATGTAGAGTAGATTGTATTGAAAGGGATATTTAAAGTCCATCTAGTCCAAGGCCCCTGTAATGAGGATGGACATCTTCAACTCAATCAGATTGCTCAAAGCCCCATCCAATCTGACCTTGAATGTTTCCAGAGACAGGGCACACATCTTTCTGGGCAATCTCTTCCATTGTTTCACCACCTTCATTGTAAAAAAATTCTCTCTTACATCTAATCTAAATCGACCCTCTTTTAGTTTACCATTACCTCTCATCCAGCCTTTGACCTGGCTTCCTTTGCGTGGACACAGAGGAAGAATGACCTCACCTAGATCATGAGAAGTGTACAACAGATGTGTGGCACAATTGAAAATATTTCTGATCAATCTTCAGGCATCTGTCATGCAAACAGAGACACTTGGGACAGAAATCAGATAGAAAAATTGAGATATATCCCAATTACAGCTAAACTTATCTCTAAGGCTTCAGTGACTGCACTTGTTAAATCTGCTGAGGATGGTGGGAGCTGAGCTGCTTGGCTCACATGCCGACACCTGAGCTGAAGACACCTCGTTTAGATGTCTGAGCTTCAAGCTGAATCCCACCCCCTGCAGTAGGATTTCATTGACTGAATATGGGCATCTAGTGTCCTCGTAGAAATGCCCAGCTTCCACACATTGCACCAGAAAAACACAAGTGATTGTTCTGAGTTCTGTGCACATCTGTCATCCCCACACAAATTTTTTGGATACTCGTAAGAATACCAAATGACACAAGAAGCTGATGGTTCAGCAACCAAAAACACTTAAGTGAAGTGTTAAATGCCCACTTCTAGAATGCAATGTATCCAACTCATTTTAAATGTCTACCTTAAGATGAGTTTAAAAAGGAAAAACCAGGAAATTCAAAAATATATAACATATAAAATATTATAATATTCACATAATAATTTACACGTCTCAAGTTTCCCAGTGAAATGCCAGCTACTGTTTTATGCACATTTTAAGCTGTATTGAAAATATTAATTCAGGTTTATTGAAAAAGTTATGATGTTGATATGAATTTTTAATTTTTTCATTTTCAAAACAGACATTTGTCAACCTGTTTCTTTGGCAAGTGATGCCTATATGATCAGCCTGTGCATTATGTGTCTGTCATTCCTTTTTCATCCCTGCATATATCTTTAGAACTTAATTTTCAATTTCAAGCATCTAGAGGGAAAATATCTCACAGCTATAAAGGACAAAGTCTTTTCATTAAAAGGGAAGTGATGTAAAATAGTGAACCTGCTGTGGAAATGTTGAGAGGTTTTGATTAACAACAAAATTAAACCACTTCAAACAATCCATACCAGCAAAAGGTACAGGAAAAGCATCAGCTGGAATGGCCATTTTATTAGAGATAGCCTTGAAACACAGAGCCAGAAGGCTGCAGACATCAGAAATCTACTTTTACAAAACTTCAGAAATATAGAAATTGTTTGGTAAAAAAGTTAATCTGTAAAATATTAATTTGTGTTTGTAATATGGTTAGATGAAGAAAAATCCATACAGAGAGAAAAGAAGAGGCAAGGATCTCAGATACATAGCAAGAATCAGAAAGGAGGATTAATGATACCTTCCAATGAACTTCCTGGTAAAGAATGGTGGGGAGAGAAGTGAGGCTTAATCATGTTGTAGCAAATTTCACTTTATAATGAGGAGGTTGTGACTCACATTGAAGTGCAAGACACTGAAGAACAGACAGGACACAAAAATGTTTCTAAATGTGAATTATCATTTGCATTTTTGGTGTTTTAGAGTTTTTTAAATTTTCAGAATATCAATAATAATTAATTCTGAGTGCTGTTGACAGAGACTAGAATGATAAACAAACTTGAACATCCAGATTGCTTTTCACCTCGTCTATTTTTAAATCTGAGCTACTACTTTTAAGTTTGACCTAATCAACTGGTCAAGAAAAAACAATTTGCCAAGAAAAAACAACCACCAAAAATTACAGCCATCAACCAAAACAAACAAACAACAAACAATCAAAACCCAAACAACCAAACCCTAATAATTTATTCTATAACTGTATTACCTTGGAACAAAGTACCTTCAGGGGGCAACTTAGACATCTATCTAAACAATTTACTGTGCATGCCACCTCCAAACTAGCTCAGGAAACCAGTTTGGAAGTTTATAGTGAAAACCAAAATATGGTCCAAACAGGAGAAATGTGGATGATAAGGAGAAAAGGCCAGGTGTGCGTATGGCTCTTTGGTGCACAGCTTTGTAAGTAGGTGACTAAATTCTTAGTAAGTCCTTTTTATCATACTTGCATCTTTTATTGGATGTAGCTCAAGGTTTTTACACTCTCATATACTAATCTATATGCTAAGATTCATTAAGACTAGGAGACATCAATACAATAGATTTGGGGTGGGAAGGGGTTCTTCTTGGTTCATGAAATGCCAAAATGAAAGAAAATGTTAAATAAAATTTAATACCTTTACATATCTGTTCATGTATTCATCCTTGTGAAGAATGAGAAGTAAATTTGTTTCCTTCCTTTTCCAGGAAAATTATTTTCCTGTTTATGAATAACATTGTGGCACCACAGAAGACAATAGAAATTCTGCCACCAGTTTCAACATCATTAAAGTATCACTGAAAGCTATAACGTGTCTAAACTCTCTTACTAAATTTTCTGCTATATACAATTTATAGATACACACACATTCAGGTCTATATACATCAGAAAGTTAGCCTTGGAACAGCATCTCCCTGATTCTGTGAAGTGCTTCAGTGCTCTGTCTTTCTGGTTTTGGACAGAATTCTGTGCTTCCTTTTTTTATTTTCTGCTCTGTCTTTCTGGTTTTGGACAGAATTCTGTGCTTCCTTTTTTATTTTCCTCTTTAGCGTAACAAAGAAATAGTGCAAGAAACTTGTGGCACAACCAGAAACGGAGGAGTTTTTCTTCCTGTGACAAGGAAAAAAACCCCATTGCTCAATAAGTTCTACCAATTACTTGACAAATATACAGCGAAATTTGCAAGTGAATGTCTCTATCTCCTTAAACCTATTCAGAGAAAATTTGGATTTATTAAGCAATCAGACACTTTCTGATAGTGCTCAACAGGAAACAACAGCTGGCTAATTTAAAGTCACTTATAAAGCTGTGAGATTTAGTACAAATTAAACAACGTGGAGAATTCTGTTGCATAAAGTCCTGAAGCAGTGAATCCTTCTCTCTTTTACCTAATTTCTAATCCTATTTAAAATCTGCTAGTTTCACAAATAGAACCCAGGTGTTTGGGGAAACCAACTGTAGCAACTGAAGTCTCAGTTTCACTTAATGCTAAAAAAGTCCACGTCCCTTACAAAACTCCACACCTGCCAGAAACCTCCCTATACCACTTACAACTTACCAGGGGTAAGAGGAAGCCTGTGTAGGTATTCCCAGGAGCAGGAACCTGCATTTCCTGTTGTTGAACTCCATAAGGGTCTCTCCCATCTGCCCTTTTCTCCAGCCTGTCAAGGTCCCTCTGAGCATCAGCACAATGGCCTCATGGATCATCTGCTCCTGCTTTGTACCTGCTGCAGATCCACTCCAGGTGTGTTCTATCCCATCATGTAAGCCACTAATGGAGATGTTAAATGGTATTGTTCCCTGTGGCAGCATGATTTCCCTACCATACATCCTCGATGACTCCTCCCAGTCACCTCCTTGTCCTTCATATGTTTGGAAATGGCTTCCAGAATCAGTCACTCCATTACATTTGCAGTGAGGAGGACCAGCCTGTAGTTCCTTGGATACTATTTTTTCCTTACTGAAGATAGGACTGACATTTTCTTTTTTCCATAGGTTTTTTTTCCACCTGACACAGCCTTTCAAATGTGGTCAACAGTGGTATCTCACTGACAACACTGACCTGCCTCAGCACCGACAGCTGTGTCCTGTTACCTCATAAATAGCACGGACCAGTGTATGGCAGTTTCCTGACATGACCTGATCTTCTTCCACCAGGAGTCAGTCTTCCTTATTCCAGACTCTCCTGTTGATCTCAGTGACTGGGGATTCCTGAATCTGTCTTATCAGTACAGGATTGATTAGAAAAGCCACTGAATTCCTTGTCCTTTGTCATTGGGTATCCTGCCCCCTTGGCAGCAGATCCACCTTTTCTCTAATCTTTTTATTACATCTCTCACCAGGCCATCTGGTTTTTGGCTTTCCCAGCTGTTGCCAATGCTGCTTACATTCCTCCAGGATGACCTGTCTCTCCTCCCACCTCTTTCATGATTCCTTTTTATGTTATACATTTTTAGGACCTCCTTCTTCATCCACACAGCATTCCTGCTGCCTTTGCTTGCAATCCTGTAAATCATGATTTTTATTCTTGAGCTTGGAGGGTGATACTTAAAAATCAATCAACTCTCCTGGGACCCTTCTTTCATCCATGACTCCCTCCCACAGGATTCTTCCAGTTTTGCAGCCATGGTGTTTTTAAATGTGGCTTCAGAAGATCGCTGTAGACTTACTGTTTGGTGGAAAAACAGAAGGCTTCAGAATTGTTGCTTCCCAAGGGATAAAGACTGAAAAATAGTGCACTTAGACTTTATTAATCCCAACCACAGCAGGGTTCCAGGCCAGGCTGGATAAGGCCTTGAGCAACCTGGTCTAGTGGGAGGTTTCTATAAGGGAGGGATTAGGACAAGATGATCTTTAAGATCCTTTCCAACCCTTAAAATTCTATTATTCTATGACTGGAGCTTGCCTCGCTTAGCTGTCTTGGTGGTGGTATGTTTTCTTCATTTAATACAAATATTGTTTCTTATACTAATTAATTTTGAGACTGGGGAAAACTAGGTCACTGAGCATCAGAAATATTATTTTAGCTCTCATGTTTCTGTGTGGAGGCTCTAATGAGTGTGTTAATATTTCTTCACATTAGAACCTAGTTCTTGTTGCCAGTCAAGTTCTGGCAGAAGAGTTGCATTATTATTATTTTTTAATTATGCATTTTAAGTATGGTGATTGCCTTTCTGAGAAGAAAACAACAGCAAGAATAATAAAAAATTAGGTATCCAAATACCCTAAGGTGATAATGCTTAGCAAGAGACACATATAATTGTTTATGAACTGTGAAAATGTTCCCTGTTCCTAGATCATGATGCTGCAGCATCCTCTTACGGGGTAAGTAGCTCAAATGTTAAAATGATAACCAAATGTGTTACCCATAGAGATGTCCCAAGGCCAAGGACCTGAAAAATACTGCAGTGACTGCATGAGCAGTGGCAGTTTAATAACAATGCATGTGCCATTTCTCAGCTCAAAGGAGATATTTGTTTAAAGAACAAAGTGTGTTAAATCTGCAGGGAAATTAAGCAGGATCAATGTCTCTACAGTAATTCATCTCTTCAGTTACTAAGAGAGTGTTCCACATGTTGAAGTACACAGAAATTAAAAAAAAAAAAAAAAGGAAGTGTTCCTGTGTTCCTGTTTTCCTAGTTATTAAAGAAGGAATAAAGGTACTGTCTAATCACATGATTTATGGAAAGGGTATTTTTTAAACTGTGTGAGTAAAATAACATAATTAACTCTGTTCCCGATTTAGAGAAGTTTTTGAGTGTGTCCTTAACTGTAAAGTACATACTTATGGTTCATTGGCTTTGTAGGACTGAGCCAAATAGTTAATTGGAGTCAATTTAATTCCAGGGTTAAAGTAATTTGTTTATACTTGACCTATAAGAATGCTGTGATATGAGAGTCAGAGAGGGCAAATTAAATACAATGTTGAGGAAGGAACCACATTTTTTCAGACACCCAAGGAATTTTTCCAGATGAACAATCCTAGGTAAACAATGGCAAAAGATTTTGATGCTTGTGGAAGGCAAGAAGGTATTTTGATTGCACAATGGATAAAGAATATGTAAGGAAACCATAAGGAAGCTGCTGTTGTATTTCCATGGTCCACAAATTCATCTTTCCCTTGTTATGCTTATGAAAAGTGATGCAAGAGGACTTCGGGCCTTAGCAGCCATATGACCAAATTTGTATCAAAATACAAGGCTTTCTGTCACTTACTTCTCTTTCCTTACTTATAACTTCAGCTGTTTAAAACCATAAAAATCACCCAAACCAAGCCAAACCCAAAACATCAGACACACCCCAACATTGCAGCCAACCAGCCACATGCAAAAGAGTTTAGGATCTATACATTTGTACAAGGCAAAAAACACAAAAACTTTGCTGTCATTTTGGGACTTTGGGTACTTCTAATGAACAAGAATATCAGAAATCTGACTATATAGAATAAATGATTTTATTTCTCCCTTCTTACTATCACCACTTAAGGTTCTTAGGTTTCAATGATGTCAACAGATGAAGCAGGTATAAGAAAGACAATGGTCCTGAAGAGTCACCTAAAACAAAAACCAAGTTAATATTGGGCAGGGTGTCCAACTACTCAGCCCAGCTAATACTAGCTAAGCTACCATTACAAAGAAGCAATGAAATATGAAAACTACACTAAGAATGCATTTGAAGGTAAGATAAGTTGAAGAAGCATGAATAATGAGGGTCATTAGTGAAAACAAAGATAAGTCCTTAAAGAGATTATTTGTAAGAGGGTTCTTAAAACTCTAGATAGGGGGTTCAGTAAGAAGTGTATGAATAAAGTATATATGCTCAGGAGCAAGAGCAACTCACAGGTTGAGGAACCCTTCACATCCAATGGCTGCAGAACAAGGAATGCTGTTTTGTCTGTCATATTGGCACACAAATGTCAAAATCTCTCTCATTCAATACTGAGCCCAAGCTCCAGGGCAGAGCTTTAAAAGTCTTTCATGCAACTGCAGGCAGGGCAAGGCAGAGATAACAAAAATCACAAAAAATACTGTTAGCAGTGAGCAGACCATAGAGCCCAAACCACCAGAATCAGTGGCAGAATTATTTTCAAATTATTTTCAAAAATATTTTAAATGCAGAACTCTTATCTACAGCAGTTTTCAAAGTGGATATAGAAAGAAATCAGCCAAGTGCTTTAGTGAACTAAACTCTTCTTTCCTCATTATTGTTTTCTTTAATGATCACATACCTGGTGTGACTTTTTCTCCATTTATATGATTCAAATAAGTTATTTAAGAGGAAAAGCCTTTCTCAGACATAGAAGAAAAAATCTGATTTCAGTAAAAAGGACACACAGAAATAAAAGGTTCTGACTCATATACACTCTCCAAATCTGAGGTGAGCACACTACTGCCAGTCCCATGAAATTATGTAAACAGAAATCCTAATTAACTTATGCTGAAGGTTTGGTTTGTGTCTTTGACTATGTCAACATCTTGTTTCTAGATGGCTTCTGCAGTCTAGATATTTTATCCCCAGTGCTGCCATTAGTAAGCTGTAGGTTGTGACCCTTACTCTCCCTACACCCAAAAACTGTGATAATGTCCTGATATTCTCAGTCAATCACATCTCTAAGCCCAGTTCCACTGGAATATAGTCTGAATTAACTGACTTGGACTGGCTGTTTCTTTATGTTTCTGACACACCATTTATGCACAGAAAGTTCTTTTGTGGAAAACATTATCCTCTGGGAGATGAGAACAGATGGTGTAACCCTCTTTACTAAAGCAGTTTCATACTGACCATGCCCTACAGTCACCAGAGACTGTTATTGATAGCAATTATGAATGGTTGCACTCAGAATCTATTATCATGGTCAGGAATACAAAGTCCCAAAATATGTCCTAAAGTTATAATTTAATAACACAGGAGAAGGAAAACTATGAGGCAGCCAAAAGCAAAAAATATATTGACTTTTCTAGAAGTTGGAAGAGATTTGAGGGTTAGAGAACCATCTTCTGAAGCTCTAGGTCTTCCTCCTTCCCATTTGCTCAAGAAAAAGTTATTTCTTCCTCGTTCCTACCTCCTGCATCCACTCACACTGGTTCCTGGAGCCAAGGTCTGGGCACCTCACGTGGGTACAATTATAACTCTTCAGTATGTATGGAACTGAATTCATATTTTCCGTCCTGGAAAGCTTAAAAAAAGTCAAAATAGCAATTTTGATTGCATTATCATGATACCATCATTCAGGCTGTGACAGGCCTCAACAAAAAAGGTTTAAGCTTGGCTTTTTATTTACTCCATTATTGCAGACACTATGGGTCTGAGGAGTGTTGGGTTGCTATTCATACTGGATTACTTGTATTTGCTTATTGAAAGTTTGCACAAATAATTTAACTATAAAATAACTCTTAAATTCTATGGAAAAGTCTCTCAAGAAGGTATGCATTTCAAGAGAGATATTTTCTACAGAAAGCAAGAGACAAATTCACTCCTTGTGTACTCCTTTGGTTATGATTATAAAGACCTCATGATGCTTAGCTTTCTTCCATTTCCCTTGTTAGCATTTGTTTTCAAATCAGATCCAAAGTATAAAACTTGAAGTCTTGCATAACTTTACTTTGAACAAAGCCTCTCTTCAGAAACCTGAGTTTCTATCTGGGGTTCTTTTTATTTTAAAAGCCTGCCATAGTAGGCAGTTAAATCTCAGTATCCATAGGAGGTTATTTCAACTGTGTAGTAGAGACTGTGACATGTAAGGACTCTAACTGCCATTTTTAAGACAAAGATTGATGGAAAAAGGAAAGAAATGTCACAATAGGAGTCCATTTTATTGACAGGAACAGCAACAATAGAAATAGCTGAAAGAGAATGCATCAGTTGCCACCATGGGTTTTTAAAACTATAATCTTTGTCACTTTGTGTGTACGGAGTGTTTCAGATGGCTCTGCTATTCATCAAGAGCTGGGCTGCAACCAACCACCAGACACTGAGTACTCCACAAAGCTGGGTGGAAAATGCTGAATAGAAAACTGATGGGAACAAAAGATGACTGAAAGGGTACCACACAAGCAAACTTCTCTGCTCAGTCCTAGCAGCAGTTCTGCTCCACTGTTTTCTTTAGTACCTTAATGGTTTACTGTTGTCATATAACCCAGCAGGCAGCTCAGCCCCACTGTTTTGGTCACAAACCCAAAACACGGCACCATATGAGCTACAGTGAAAAAAATCAACATTATGCCAGTCAAAACAAGTGCAATTACTTACATTGTCTGCCTTGTTTATTATCCAGTCATCAATAGCTCACAGCTATTCACCAATAAAATCATGTCTGTTAGATTTCCTCAGGCAGCTCTCATTCCATGTTGTCTTCATCCTCTCGCAAAGCAAAATATTCCCGTTCAAACTATTCTGTGTAAAGCCCATTAAACAAAGGTCTTAACATTTTTGGGTTATTTTCACAACAAAGAGAAATGGAAGACTTCAAGTAAGTGTGAACAAAGATAAGGTTAGGATATTTCCATGGACACCCCATTGTCATGCTCTGTCCTTATTTTCATTCCCAAAGTAATGAAAACCTGTCTTTTTCTGTCAGGAGCAATAATATAGGTGTCACAGGTAGACAAATAATGAAATTCATCTTGTACAAGAATTTCTAGAATTCTTAAGACATAACAAAGCAAAACTTGTATTACACTCAGAGAACAGCCTTCCTTTCTTCTTCTTACCAGATAATCTTGTGATTCTAAAACCAATAAATATAAGGGGTTAAAAAAAAGATTTTTTTTTCTGCAACCATTTTCTTTCTGCAGTCAAGCTGACTTATCAACTACTTCCACATTTTCTCAGTACACAGACTCCTAAAAAACTTCAATGAACTCAAGTGCAAGTCTTTATTTTCATAGCATTCATGGGCCTGATAGATGTACTTATTATATTCCCAGGGAACTTGCAGAACACTGATGGAAACCCAGTCAGTTTCTATCAGTATCAGAAATAATATTAGCTTTGCAACTACTCTTTTTCCTTATCTGTGGCTTTTTCTGTTCACTACAAACTAATTTAGTATTCCCACTATTCTTTTAGAAGTGAAAACAGGTCCAGAGAGATTTTATTCAGTCTTTATAAGTATAGGAATGTTGATTTTTTATGCTGAATGCCATTTCTGAATGTTACAAGAGTGTGTTAATTCCTCACAACCTGTACTAGCCATTTCTTAAATACACAAACACATACAGAAAACATCTCTCCTACACTTCATAGGTTCCTTGATAAATCCAAAGTACCATTCTCTTCACTTTCTACACTTAACATCATCAATTTTTTTTTCCCTGCTTCAAAGATGAGTTTTTCAAGGTTGAAGGGGACCAGTGTAACAGCTGAGAGTTTTAGTCCTCAAACAACTCCATTGCTACTGAAAGCACTTTCAAATTTTCCCCTCCATGCATTCCAGATCCTGATTCACTTTAGCAATCTCTACTTAATATTTTTTGTTGGTTTTATATTTTTATACAAATGCCTTTTTTTACTGTGAACATGAATTACTTGGGCATATTAAATAAATCTCATCAAATTTCATTTCTGCTGTCACTTCTCTTGTATCTGCTCAGTGGTACAAAACACCGGAGAGAGCTTGAGCTGGAAAGATGCTTCTTAGCCTGTAGTTGATACTGACATAAGTAGTTCTTTTATATCCCTTCATAAGCCGTTCCTTTATATTCCTTCATGTAAACCTAATCTAGCAACACAGTGTGCACAGTCAAAACTTCTGCTGGATGTGTCATGGCACAGCTACCTCCCAGCTAAGCCAATAACTTGTCTCAGATGGAAGAAATGATTCAATGCTACTGCAAGGTCTGCTCTGAGAAACAGTCACCAGTGCCAAATACGAGACCACAGAGCTAACTAGGCCTACCTAGCACAGGGCTAAATTTCAAATGAAATAGCATCTGTTTCTTTCCATGGCCATGAAACATGTACCAAAACAGTACCAAGCCTCTAGGAATGTCCCCCAGATTTGTCCCATGGTTGAGTCATAGATGTATAATGTCCGCAGGTAATTTGTAAGGCAGTGAGGCAGGAAAGCAGACTTCTGCAGCTGCTTGATTCCAGAACTCTTTTTCTATGGCTCGCTATCAAATTACTCTGGTTTTATAGCTTTGGAAGTATATCCCTTTGGTCCTCATCTCTGTGGGAAGTGATAGCTATTCCTGCACCACAGCTAACATATCTCTGCTGACTGGAGGAGGCTGTGTGTGTAATGAGTATCTCCAACTCATCTTCAGAGCCCGAGTCTGCCAACGTGCATCAGGGATTTGCTGCAAATAAGGGAAATGGAAAGTGTAAATGATGAATCCACCATCATGCACATCACCAAGCTTTTTCTGCCAGGAATAGAGGAAACTAGAGGCACAGCTGCTCCAGCCTTCAATTTTTGTGGCATTTGTGGTGTCCCTACTTCTTTATTTCAGAAGGAACTCCCCAGTGACCAACAAGCTGCTGAGACTTCACTGGAGACAGGATTTGGAGTTTAATGAGGACAGATTCAGGAAAGCATGAGCAACTAATGATGTAGATTGGAAGCCCCGTATTGTTTAGTGCACTGCCAGGTGTCAACTGTGATTCCCGTTGTAAATTTATATTATCTCAGAGTAAATGATCTGGTATATGAAAAAACTAAAACATCTGACTTCATTAGAAAAGGGTTGATCTCATGGAAGTGCATTTTATACCCAATGCACGATTATTTTTTTAACTTGGCGTGCTGGAAGACAAACAAATCCTGCCAGCTTGGAGTGAAAATAACCAAAGAGAACAGATGTACAGTAGCATATAGAAGAGATCAACAGAGAGAGCAGGGCAAAATACTGGGAAAAATACACTGATTGGGAAGTTACCACATCTGGACCTTTAAACATTATAAAATGAAAGCCATTCCCATCCTAATTGCCTCTTCAAAACCAAGCAAATGACCAACCAAAAAAAAAAAAAAAAAGAGGAAAAAACCATAATTTAAAAAAGCTTTGCATTTTGCGGTAGCTATTTAGAGTCTCTGAGTATAACAAAGTAAAGATCAAAGTTCTATGTGGTTTGGCTCTTCTGTAATTCAGAGGTTACTCGCTGGGACTCAACATCTCTGCTCTGTCGATCATTCATGGATATATTCCCTTCTGCATTCCTGATCCCTTTGGACCTCAGCAACCTGCTCTGCAGACATTTCACTGAACTGGATAAAAGCATAAGATGAATTTCAATTTTTTGACAATAACTGGCTTTTTTTTTTTATTTTCTCACAGAAAGGAACAAGGAGTAGTAAAAAATCTTTAAACTACTCTTTGATTGCATGTATATATTTTCATGTGCACTCATAAAACCCATTATCAGTTTAGTCAGCACCCCTTTCACTTCCATTTAAACTTAGTAACTGCTCAACAAAGCATCTTTCTTGACATTTTTAGTGTGTAAAGTGACTCTGGCAGAAACATTGGCTCTACAGGTGGTCTTTGTCCCATATCTTCCCTGCACTGCAGGTGCAGTCAATTACTGAACATGGAGCTGGCCCCGATGCTTGCTCAGAAGGACTCAGAATTTCTTCCTTTATGTAGAAAATAATTTAATTTTCCTCAGTTACTCCATAATAATCAACAGATTTCCAACCTTTCAAATGTACTTGGAGATATGTGGATGAGAGCAGAGGTTATTCTAACCCTTAAAAGAATTAATTGCAAATGACTTGGAAAATGGCTACAGCAACAACAGTTAGGAACTTCCTAGTTTTCTCTTTTTCGTTAATTTCTTTGTCTGTTGTGACAGATAGCAGAGGTGTGTTATAGAGTGTGTGTGTTACTGTGATAAACTAATTCAGTCATGTGTAAGGTTTTAGTCCGAGGCACATCAACTGAGACGGCGATGTATAATTGCTTTGCAAATCCCATTACAAGGGGGAAAGATAAAGCTGGTTCTCTGACTAATAGACTTGCAAAAATCATGAAGTCTGATTGAGGTTCATTACAAAGTAATGCTGCTCAGAGAGTGGGAAAATAACAAAGCAACTCCATTGCCCCGTGGTACACTGGGCATATGGAGCAGAGTAAGAAGGATTTGCTGTCCAGTGGGAGGTGAGAAGGATTCAGCTCCTCAGAGGGCACATTCTCAACCTCCCCTTGGACTTATTGCTGATAATTCCCATAGATCATTACAGCAGCTGCTGCACAGAATCAGGCTGGATCATCAGCACTTTGTAGGATACCATGGAAAATACTTGAAATTGCGTTCTTGGAGCTACAGTGAGCATTGCTGTTGGGTTCTTTCACTTTTCAAATGTAGGTCAGCCTCTGGCTACTCTTGCTTTGCTTCTGCTTAAGCTACATTTCCTCTCTTTTTTATCTGTTTTGATTTTATGTTAAAACATCTGGCAGGAAAGACACTTTTCTATTTTTTGCTATGACTTGCAGTAAAGATATTAGAAGCTTATTACTTCCTTAATGTGGCAAGAGCTGAATAGTCTGATTTGAGTGTGTTATTTTTCTTGGTAATGTCTTGTTAGAGTTTGTGCTAACGTCAAACTTAATCGGGCCCTGTAGTTTATGCTGTAAAGTGTGATTATCATTGAATTTTCATACTGAAAATTTTAAGTACATCATTTCATATTCAGTTTTAAGCACTTACTTTCAGTGGAAGACAGAATTTTAATCATTACAGCCTAATCCAGAAAGGCACATTTACAATAGCTAGAAGTCTTGTAGGAGCAACTGAAGGAAGGGCATATTTCATAAATCAAAATTTTAATCTTGGGCGTCTGCAACAAATTACCCCTGGCCTTACTACATGGCCCTTCTCGTGCTGAGCTGTTAAATGGTCTGAATTGTGAGCAAAACCTCTGCTTACAAACCATTTATAAGTCTGTCCTTCAGGGTCTGGACTTCAAAGCTCAGTGTATCCCACACACTACCTTTAAGTCTTCAAATAAACTGTCATCTCCATAAAATAGGTTTTCTACAAACTACAGAGGTAGAAATTAAGTTTTGATATGTGCTTCATAAACAACTTATGTTAGACAGACAGCAGTCCCCCTCAACAAAGCTGCTGGTTTGGTGCAGAAAAGCAGGAAGAGGGAAAAATCAAAATGTGCTTAGTTCATGTATGTGTGATGCAGTAACTGCAAATAGAAAAAGAGGAATTAATAGGTTTGGGACATTTATGTCTTCTTACAGTTAAGCCAACCATTAATCAGTAAAATTTTTCCAAGTTTTCTATTTGGATTGAAAAACCCAAATTAAAAGTAGGGTCACCTTGGATATAATGAGCCTTTGTGGAGTCATAATGGAACATGGAGGAAGTTTTAAATTAATGCAGAGATGAATATCTATTCATGGACATTTTGTGTGGTTTCAGCTCAAAAACTAAATTGAAATCCCCATGGTGTCAACCAAGCCTTTCTTTGGGGCTTTAAAATTAACTTTAGTTATGCTTGCAGGGTGAGGGTTTATAAAGTTCAGAACTGACTGTGCAGGCTCCCACCATCACTTTGAACAAACTGTGGGGCAAAATCTGTTACAGCTAAATAACTTTCTTCACTCCAGTCCAGTACAGACAAGATTTTAAATTGTTATGGCAGAATGGATACAGAAACATAGAGTCATAGAATGGTTTGTGTTGGAAAGGATCCTAAAGATCATCCAGTTCCAGCCCTTCGTCAATGGGCAAGGACAATTCTGCCTAGAACAGGCTGCTGAGAGGGACATAAAAGCTGGTATCTTATCTGCACATTATGGCTTAAAAACTGTATTAGAGAAAAAACAACCAAATTTAACTCCACTATGTACAAATATAGACATACACACAAATATATATAGATATGCATGTTATTGATTAGACAAAGCAATGCAACAACATTCAGTATCTCAGCTGAGTCAGATAGTTAAAATTTTTGTAGTAAACTGTTTAATTAAAAATAAAGGTAACTCAGACTCTCAAATTTTGTTCACCCTCCACCCCAACTCCCAGAACCAGACAGACAGGCAGACTGAACAAATGAATGAATGAATGAATGAATGAATAACATGTATGCATGTGCAGTGCATATGCCTCTATGTTTACAATTTTCTTTTGATTGCAAATGTAATTATGTTAGACAGAGCTTTTGAGGTTCCATCCTTCAGGAACTAAACAGTTTCTGCTTGTGTTTCTTTTTTTCACCCCAAAGGAAGCAGTCCCATTCCATCAAAGTGCCTTCAGTCAAAGAAAAAACTTTCTATCAAAATCATTTCTGCGGAACAAATTTCAACTGTTTCTATTTATTAAAGTTAACACAATAATAAAACTCCCACACCAGCAGTGCTCATTAGCAGTTATTGCTTAACTATTGTTTTTGTCACTACAGCTGTCTAGGTGCCTTACAAGAAGTGTCATCCTTGCCGTGAGGTACTTCTATTTCTAACAGACAAATCCCAGCAAAGGCAAGGAGATGGAAATAGGAGAAATTACCAAAACGAGAGTAATTCCACCATCTTGGAAAGGATCAATTTTTATTTTTTTTTTAGTTGGTTCAAAGGCATAGTCATTAGGTCCAGGATCAGTCAGGCAATGCCTGTCTCTGTGTGGGAGATATAATCCTTAAGCTTGTTTTGGAAGAAGTGTATTTAAAAAGGGATTTGTTGGATTTGAAGAAGAAGAGAAATTGCATGTCAGACTGAATCAAGAAAGTGATTATCAGCGTAATTGTGCCCTTCCCTAGGGATAACAAACATGGTCAGGAGATGACTGGTCTGATAGCCTGGGAAGGAAAATAGACAAGAGTCATTGGTTCATTTTCACTGTAAATGAAGCTTGACAGAAGATCTAAGACCTCTCAATACATCAGTGTGAATCACTAGGCCATAACCAGGCTGCTATTAGCTGGTAGCAAAGCCTTCCACTAAGTATTCTGATGCTGCTTTTATCTGACAGGTTGAATAGGATCGCAGCAGGACTGGAAACAAATCCATGACTTCATAGCTAGAAACAAACCTTTCACCAAGACTTAATCAGAGTTAGCTAAAACCTAAAGTTCTAGTTTATTTCAGAGAGTAATTTGTATTCTTATGTGTGAATATCAAGGTTTTTGTAGGAACAAAGTATTTTTCCTGAGTTAAGGATATAGCTGAGATAAACGTGCAGGTCTTTGCTTGGCTGAACTTCAGGCAAAGTGTGGTGAGATGCTGAAGTGCAGCTTCAGTGAAGGGGGTTTATGTAGGTGGAGATCTGACTTTATGCAAAACTGATTGGCTCTGGTATTGCTAGGCTTGAATATCTCTCACCAACCTGCAAACTCTTGAGAATAAAACATGATTAATCCTCTGTTCTCCAAGTCTCTCTCTACAGTGTGTCACAAAGATATCCATACAGCATTTCTATAGGCAAAGTGCTTAGCTCAGTTCCAAATATTGTGTCACTACTCTTCCTAGGCTTAAACCCTACATTCAGAAAACATATCTTGGTCAATATATAAAGAAGAAATGAGAAGTAGAAAAGATTAATGATATGGAAATGCTTCATCTATGTTCCTTATTTTAACAAGCAGTTAATCAGCACTGTAGCATTTTCTGGAAACATGATCAAGTTTAATTTATTAATTTCTTAATAGCCTCCAACAAACACTGAAAGTAATTAACACCCTTGTTACTTCAGACTGATGATTTTTAGAGCTGAATGAGTTTGTCTTGAGAGTGAACAAATCTGGCTCCAGGAATGGAAGCATTCAGCTAGAAATCCAAGACTTGCTGGGTGGCTGGTTTACTTTCTGATTTGGAGGGAAAACAATTGCAAAGATGAAACAAGAGTGGGAAGACTGGAGGCTGGACTAAAGAGTAGATGAGTGAAATATAGGGATAGAAAAGACTTTATGCAGAAAGAGTGGATGAGAAGAGAGGTCTCTTAAGCAGAGTTTGTAGGCCATATTGTTTTGACAGTTAATGTGTATTTCCAAAACACACCTAAACAACATGAAAGATTAATTCCTATTTTTAAACACTAAATGGATGGGTAGCAGTTTATTTCAAAAGATTTTGAGGTCCTTTATTCCACAAAATTACTGAAAGTTTAGAGGTCTCCACACGTTTAATTGTGATTTTTATAGCTTTTAATAAAATACAGTTGTATCACAAGTTTGAACTTTTTTTCTTTTGTCAACTGCAGAATCAAGTCTTTATTAACTTTAGACATACCGATTCATTATTTAAGTCACTTACAAAAAGTGAAGAAATTATATCAAAAAGAAAATTCAAGTGAAATGAAAACTACAGAGTGAATCTTAAAAAAAAAACCAAACAAAAAACCTCCCTCAATTACACACAAAAAAAAGTACCATTATTAAGCAAATCACTCCACCTTAAAAACAATCTTCAAGCCTACTGAAGTCTAACGAATCGTAAATTTAGAAATATTTGCTGAATCAGGGCCAGATATACCAGAAGATACAATGACACAGACTATTGATTCTCTGACTGAAATCCAAGTGGTGTTTGTGGTTCACGGAGCCATGGTAAGTGGTTCCCAGGTGGTTCATGGAACCTTTTAATTACAGAAAATTGTAGTGTTTTGAGAGCTGACAGTGTTCTCTGAGCCTTGTGAGCTGGTGGTGACCATATTCAGGAGGTGGATGGAAATGCATTCTTGGACAAGAGCAGAAAATTTTAAAAACCTACAGAATGGAAGAAAAAAATGTATTGGCAAGAGATAGCATTAGGGATTTAGACTGGGATACTCCACATTTACAGGTTAGCAGTACATGATGCCCACTTTCTGCAAAGATCTATCTTACTTCAGGAAATCAGCTTTCATCTTCTTTATTTTATTTTATTTCCGTGGGGTTTTTTTTCAGGCGATCTGTAAACCTGTAGTTTCAGTTTTGAAAAATATCTCATAAATTATAAGTGATACTCTGCTAATCTGGGTTTTCCTTCTGTCACTCCCTCTCATTGGACACACAAAGTCTTTTGTGAATCATCAATTGAAAGTCAAAGTTCCTTGGTTGGAGCAAAAAGAGAAAATATCCTTTTTGTTTCCACATCAACTTAATCTCAGTGAAAGGTTCCTGTCTTGACAGCACTGCAAACTAATGGTCTCTCCTCATTCTTGCAATAGACCAAGCACAAAATGTGCCATTAGGAGCCTTCAGTTGCTGCCTCAACTTTGTACTTGAAGAATCAATTTTGACTGGAAATTACAGAGCAGTCTACAAGTATGATATTCATCTTCCTTGTCTTTAACCATCAAATATTGTGCCACCACTACTAAACTAAACCAAACCACTAGACTTTACAGTCTCTACTGCTCTCTGCAGTCCATGTAGAGAGAAGTCTTTAGCAGAGGTATCCAGTACAGGTGATCTGTTATTTGCCAGTTCACATCTTTCCCCAGTGAGCTAGAGGCAGCCCAAACTTGAACTCTACTGAGTTGTAGGCTAGGATCACCTTTTTGACTGATAAAGAATATGGAACCAGCCCACATTTTAGCCTGCATCTATAATGCTGTGTCTACTTTTCCCTCAGACAAAAAACACATCTACAAACTGGGAGAAGTTCAGTGGGGAGCACTAAGATGGTCGGGTTAGAGGACTGGCCAGTGAGACGAGGCTGAGGGACTGGAGGTTGCTCATTCTGAAGAAGGGACAGCTGCAAAGGACCTGACAACCAGGAAATTATGAGGAGCTCATCAGGAGAATGGAGCCAGGCTTCTCACAGCCTTGCAGTGGAGTTAATTTAAAGGTAAGGATACGTATATGTTTGTATCAGGGCCTCTCTCCTATGGCCAGAAAATGACTTTGTCCAACTTTTAATTTTAAGAGACATTTAATAATTCCCAGGTACTTGTTCTCTGTGACTTTCTATTCTACCTTAGCAATCTAAGTCAGTTCTATTTAGGAACAAAAGTTGCTGTAGGAGCCTGATGCTTCATAAAAGAGAAAAATGAGGGTTTCTGTGACAGCAAGGTTGTGACAAGAATGGCCATACTGTGTCTCATAGTGAAATTGTGAATGAAAAAATGCTATTAATAGCAAACCAAATTTCTTTAGAGGGTGCAGGACAATCACTCTGGATGAGTCACCTAGGATGAGTTTCACTTAGAACATCTGAGTTAAAATGGCAAAGGAATTTCCCCAAAGCTCCATTAATTTGGACAAATTTTTGTGCTGAGATCCTGGCTCAAACCATGACCCAGAGTGTGTCACTATCTAAAAAGCTGTAGGTTCCAAAGTTTGACATTTAGGCACATATGGAGTAGATGGAAGGTCTAATTTTCCAATTTAAATACATCCTGGAAATTAGATTAAGAGAATTTCATCTCGACTGTGGCAGTCACAGGGAGAACACAGATGTTCAGCATTTACAGAATAATGTTTCTTTTTTAAGGCATTGGTTATTCCTTGCTAACTACCCCAAATCAACACATTTTCATTGCTTCCAGCATATCCATCCATACCAGATATCAAATTAGGATCTGTAACCATTCATTTCAAGTGCTGGCTTGGCATCAGTGCTTAGTGGGCAGCCTAATAGAAAGGCTATTTGCTAACAGATGCAATTGGCTCTCTAATGTACACCATCCAGTTTTATTCAGCATTTACCTGCCTCAGTTATCTTTATGCAGCTAATTCACAGATGCAGCAAACCATGTATTATTTCATTTAACTGAAGGATCCATTTATCCCAGTCCTGCTGCCAAATATGCACAGCATAGGAAATGCTCCCTTATTATTGTTAAAGGGGGATTTGCTTGTTTCCTTTTTTAACTGTTATGAGTGTAATAATTTAGGTTTTTCTTTGAAGAATCTAGTCTTTTACAAAAATTAAAGATAAAATTATTAAAAAAAATAAAATAAAGAGTTCAGATTACTGGTTATTTCTGAGCAGTACTTTGGGTAGTTATCTGCACTTTGGTCCTTTGGTGGGCTAACCTTGGTTGAACATCAGATATCCAACAAGCTGCTCTGTCATTCTCCTTCCATCAACAGAACAGGGGGAGAAAACACAACAAAAAGCTCATGGGTTGAGACAAGGACAGAGAGATAATTAACCAGTCACCATCACAGAAAAAAAGAGACTTGAATTGGGGAAGACTAATTCAATTTACTGTAAATTGAAATCAGAGTAGGATAATGACAAATAAGAGCAAATTTAAGAACACCTCTCCTCAATCTCTCCCTTCTTCCCAGGTTGACCTTTATTCCCAATGCTCCTACCTCCTTTCCTTGAATGGCACAGTGGAACTAGGAATGTGGTTGTGGTCAGTCATAATGCTTCAGCTCTTCCTCTCCTTCTCCTTCACACTCTTGCCCAGCTTTAGCACAGAGTCTTTCCCACAGGATACTGTCCCTCACAAACTGCTCCAACGTGAGCCCTTCCACGGGCTGCAGTTCTTTACAAACTGCTCTAGTGCGGGTCCCTCCCACAGGGTACAGTCCCTCAGGAGCACTCTGCTCTACTGTGGGTGCCCCATGGGGTCAAAGTCCTGCCAGAAATTCTGGTCCTGTGTGGGATCTTCCCATGGGCCACAGGTCCTGCCAGGGGCCTGCTCCAGCACGGGCTTCCCACGGGGTCACAGCCTCCTTCAGGCATCCCCCTGCTCCTTCCCTGCTCCCCCATGGACCCCCATGGGCTGCAGGGGCACAGCTGCCTCACCAGGGGCTGCACCAGGGGCTGCAGGGGAACCTCAGCTCTGGCACCTGGAGCATCTCCGCATAGCCCCATGATCTCTTTGTAAATGGTGGTCATACTCACGAAATTAAGAACATAACAAACATCAGCTTCTCAGATCAAACAGCCATCCTTGTGGAATCTTTCTCCCTAGAAGTCTTCCAGATTTGTCTAAGCAAGCCTTTGTAAACCTATGAAGAACAGCAGTCCCACACAGAATAGGAAGTTGGATTAAAGGACCTCCAGAGATCCCGCCAAACCATCTTTGTGTTTTCTTCACTATCATGATATTCTCTCCAGTGTTTTGTCCTTCCCTTCACTCTTTTTTAATAGATCCAGGAAGACTTGAGACAAGACAATTTTTATTTATTAGCCTTTGCCTAATGACTTTTTTCCCTCAGTTTTTTAGATGAGATAAAATAAGGCATTTATTATTCAGGAAAAAAAATACAAAAAAAACCAAAACAAATGTTTTCGAGGGCAAATTTAGTACTAGATTATCTGATCTTTGAACTTTTAAAATGGTGGTGGAAGGAACAGAATTCTCCAGTTCCTCCTTCACTTTTTTCATGGTTTTCAAAATACATTTCCCAGATTGTTGCTCTATACTGCTAGAACATTTCCCAACAGGAGGGCTGTGCAAGTGACAGTTTCCTTCATAACCTCAGGGTGTGTGAGAGAGCTGCATGAGCAGACACAAGAAGTTTTTACATGCATGTTCTGATCCATTTTTTCACTTCCATTGCATCAGTAAGTAATTAACAGTCATGAAGATCAGCCCTTAGAGGGCATCCTGTCTCAAAAAGTTATCACCTCACTAGGCAAAACCCCACCAGAACTTGTGGTCACCAGCTTCCCTTTTGTTTTAAAGATCTGCTGTTATTAGTGGCTTAAGGTATAATTTCTCACTGTGGTCTGGAGGAGGGAGGAAATAATTAGCTGCTGGCAAGCATGTGGAAAGGAAATTCGTTGTCATCATTGACAAATGGAGGGAGACACCTCAACCACAAATTGTTTTAAGTCCCACACATTTTCTCCAAGTCTCAAAGGTCATCCTGGAGGACTAGGTGATAACCTGAGTGCTGGGCTTCCACTGAGATTGCCCAGCCAGGGGTGGGGCTGTACTGGCACTGCAAAAGCAGCTGTACAAACACCCAGGCCCTGAAGTGCATTCACATCTATGAACGCTCAGGTGGTTTTTTTTACACACAAGAAAGTCTGGATTTGCCATGGGTGGGAAATAACAAGGACCATGTGGTGATTGAGCAGCACTGAATGTAGTGTATTTTACCTCCTTAAGTTTCATGGTTGCGTCAGCTGCTGCTTAAAAGGCTCCAATTTTCCATGTCCCACATGTCTTTTTTATGACTGACAAATAGGAAATTTCAGGGAGTTATATCTGCAATGTTCACATCCTTCATAAAAAACACTGTCTTGTTATTGGGGGGCAGGAAAAACAAAATCCATGAAGTCAGGAGTCCATGGATGATCAGCAGGATGAAAGGTGAATGCACAACCCAGCTACTCTCACACCCAAGGGCTTTGCCAAATCATGAGATATGACAACATTCCAGAATTCCAACTGGAGTCGTTTTGTAACACTTCCAGCCAATACCCACCTCACTTCTTTTCATTTTCTGGTCTCTCTGAGGGTATCTATGAAACTCCTGACAGCAGGTAGGCAGCTGGTGGGTCACGACTGCTGCTTATGACATGGAGAGTGATTGTCCTCTTGATTCCTTGTGTTCCCACCATCTGTCTGTCATATTTGCCTGCTGTGTTTTGTTTTATCTTTGCATTGCAAACTCTTCAGGGCTGGTTTTCTTTTGACATGTATTTCTGAAGAGCAGAGAAAGGTAGGCTTTTACTTTAAAAGTCCTGGACATATAGAGAAAATAAATAATAATCAACTCTGGGCTTTTTAAAATGGTAAGAAAACCACATCTGGGTTAGTCACACACTCAGAGACATACAAGTCTGTTCCTAAACCTGATAGGATTTTTAGCTTATAAGAAAACAAATAACTCTGTGTAATTTTCCAAAGGAAAAACTCTTACAGCAGAAAATAAAACATTAAGTGGAGTGGGCACAGAAGCTGAACTAAAGCATTACTTATACCTGGTACCTAAGATTTTGCTTTTCTTTTACAACAATATGAAAGTGCCAGACACATTCAGTAGGTGATATCTATTTCCCCTGTTGCTCTTTAATAACTATTGCTATATAGCTTTTTCTCTGGACAGAAAGAGTAATATTCCTGCCCATCACATAAGATATAACTGCATGCAGAGAAAATAAAAGTATTGGTATTACAAATGTATCTTTGGTTCCTTCACTGTCAATACCACTCTCAACATACCCCTCAGCAGCAAGTGCTAATATTAAATAATCAATTCAATGTAAGATGGAAATTAAATATCTTTGATTTTGAAGCACTACATTGTGTGTTTTGTGTGCCATAATTTGTCATTTCACTGGGGCATTCAAAGGAAAGTTTTTTAATGTGGGACTGCTCCACAAAGTAGCAGTTTCTCTTGTAGAAAATAGAATTGTTATCAAATCAAAGCACTGCAATCCAAGCAAGTGTCTTCTGGATTAGTATGCTTATTACACTAAGAAGCTGTAGTGAAGAGCAAATCAGACAGGAACATGCACTGCAAGAGCACAAAACATTGGTACCACTGTGCTGGAGTGCAAATCTGAGCAGTAATTTGATGGTTTCTAACCAAGAATATCTCTGGAGTCGTACCTCTATTTACAAGTACCAAAAAAAAAAAAA
>VXBC01010158.1:182300-263151 GCA_013399945.1 Ploceus nigricollis
AAATGAAATGGTTTTCTATTTGTGAAAAAAAAAATTCACAACAGAAGCTAAATACGATATCTATGATGCCCCATTCAGTTATTTACTCTAGAACTGCTCTCTAAAAATAAGGTCTTCAATATTTATAATCTGTCCCACTGCTGACACCAATAAGTGGTAAATTATGTCCCTTGATCACGGGACATCCTGCAAATACCCAGGTCTTGGTATCACGTAGGGAGCATGGGGTAACTTCAGAGATCCAGTAAGGAATAAAAATATTTTAGTTTAAAGAGATTTAATAGTATGGAAATATTTTTTGGATTAAAAAATGCCTTGTTATTACCTGTATGTACATACAAGCTGTGTAGCAGAAGAATGAATTACATTTTGTTTGTTTGTTTGTTTTATTAATAGATGACTCGTGGGCAGCATATGCAAAAATCCATCAGCTCAGTGAAATGGTCTAAGGATTTACAACACCTATTAATCTCTGGGAAAAATCCAGAGAAAGAAATATTAAATTTCCATTTTACTGACAATGCAGTAGAGAAATAGCCATGACTCATGGTGCTCTGGTTCCAGCATCAAAATACAACTTAAAATCTCAGGGTCCGCATTTTTCATCTCTTCCTTCTCTTGGTGTTTTGGGGTATGGGGCTTTTTTTGTTTGTTTGTTGCTTTTCTTTTGGTGATTGATTCTGGAAGTCACCTGACTTGGACATTCTCCTCAGTGTCACAAGGTGGGGCTGGCACAGAGTAGAATTGTGATCAGTCAGAGTAAAGAGAGGCTTCTCTCCAGGCAATACCTCATGAGAGTGGTGTGTCAGTGATGGAGACTGTCACATTTCATGCTAAATCCTGGATGGCACAGCAGCACTGTAAAGAAAAAACTGACATTTATGGTGAGATGATATTTATTTCAGCTTGAAGTTTGTAGAACTTCTTTTTCAGTTCCAATTTCTGAGTTTGCCCCTGTGCAGGATTTCTCACCATCTCTCTCTACCAGTAAATACTGAGATCATTGCAAGCACATTTCCTATGCTACTATAAATAACACCATTTAAATATTCATCTGCAAACATGTTGCAATAAATTATATAAAGAGTACTCATGATTCACTACAAATTATTGGATCCTAGAGCCCTGTGAAAAGTATCTGATTTTGAAAAATCCATGTGTTTATTTTTTTTCCTAATGTGAGAAAAATAACCAAGTTTGAATGATTTTTTGGGATACATCTCTGCCAGCCAAGGTTTGGGCTAACATTGTGGAAATCAATAAGAGCTCTCTTGTCAATTGCATTATGTACTGTATCAGACCTGCAGAATATTATGCATCTATTTGCATTGATTACAGGCACTTTTTATTCCCACTCCTGGAACTGACTGCAGTATTATCACTGCTTTTTAGAAAGGGCAATGTAGCATGTCAGTTTGAAAGATTGCTGCCTCTGGTCATATTAAATTAGGAAAAAAAAGATGTAGTTTCTACATTTCTCAGGTCCAGCCTTATACTGAAACACCACTACAAAGCACATTCCCTCTTCTGTAATGCCATTATTCCCACCACACAAGTGCCACACTCCATATCATTGACTTCTTTGTGTCTCTAAAACTTTCCTTTGTGCAGGCCCTGGTTTCTCACACAAGAAATCACACAGAATGTCCTGAACCTACAACTTTTTAGTTACTCTGGGACAGATTCATATTTTGATAACAATAATTACAATAATACAATAATTTTAGAATTGCAGAGCATCAGTCTCTTCTCCCAGGTAAGAAGTGAGAGGATGAGAGGAAAACAGCCACAAGTTGCACCAGGAGTTTAGACTGGATCTTAGTAAAAAAATTCTTCACTGAAAGAGTGGTGGCATTGGAACAGGCTGGACAGAGAAGTGGTGGAATCACCTTCCCTGGAAGTGTTAAAAAAATCTGTGGATTTGGCATCTGGGTACGTGGCTTAGTGGTGGTTAGTTGGACTCAACAGTATCAGAGGTTCTATGATTCTGTGGTGTTTTAATCTTTGAGGTCTAAAAAGAACAGCTCACTAGGGGGTGTCAAAATACCATGACAATTAAGAGCTAGGAGGTTACTGTTGCCTGGGGATCATGGGAAGGTGGGAACAACTGGAACAGGACAATGCAGGTTAGTAAAGAGAAATGTGGGCTGGGACATGAAATCCACTTATTTCATTGGCTGTGTGATGAGATGTCCTTACACAAATTGAGCATATAAGCACTGCTTTCATGCAGTTACAGGAGCTTTCCAAGAAAGCAGAACAAATTTTTGTTATTTAAGGATGAAAACTAAATCGTTCTTAGTTGTGTCTAAAATTCTTTCTCCTATTTTAATCCATGAGTGGTGACTTTTTAAAGTAACATGCCACGGAGCTGAGGTTGTTCTTCACAACCAAAAGGAATGGGAAACCTTGTGTGTGATTAGAACATAATAAAGAATAAAAAACAAATAAACATACAACAATAACAATAATAGCAGATACATACAAATACATTTTTAAAAAATTCCTTATCAGTAAATTATTAGAGTGTGATTTTACTGATAAGTGGTAACTAAAACCAAATTCACCGACATTTACTGTTGACATGCCTACAGACCTTGGGATTCCCCAAAGGAATTCTGCTGGAAAAGAGTAAGAGAGGATAAAATTGTAAAATCTCACTGCATTAGCACAAGAGTCAAAAACAATCATAAGACTTAGAGAAGAAGGAAAGAAGAACTTACCCTCTTTTTAAAATTTATCAAAGGTCCTGTAACCAGCATCTCCTTGTGTGTTCCCAACCTCCCCTTTATTAACTTTTACTGACATATTTTGAAATATGACAGTTATTCAGTGAAACTATAAATAAGCCTCCTCCCCCTACTCCCCCCTGATACAGTCTATTAGATCCAAAGCCTTCATTTCTGTTTTGCATAATTGACATCATTATCTGTCAGGTTGCTGGGCTCAGGTTTGCAGTCATTATGAGATCATTAGAAAAAGGGTTGTAATAAGTTCAGAAGGCCAATCGGCTCTGTTCTAATCACTGGAGAAGAGAGTGCTGATAGGGGCCTCAGGGAGAAAGTATTGAAGCAGCTAGAGGATTTTTAATGACCAAATCAAGTTAGGAAAATCACCACCTGTGCCTCAGTGAACAGGATAATTTCAGCTTGTGTGAGGGTGAGTGTAAAATGGATTTGTAATCACTTTTATTTTTCTCACATTCCTTTTTTTATTTTTTCTTCCCTCTTTTTATATTTCCTTAGGAGTGGGATTGGTGACTGGAAATCTACAGAGCACAGCAGCAGAAAATAAGGAAAAAAATCCAGAAAATAAGGTTATTGAAGGAGAATGAAAACAGTGTCCTGTAGCAGCTGAAGGCAGTTTCAGGTCAGAACAGAGATTTAGCCAATTCAAGGTAACATTAAGCATTTCAAAATCAAGGGGAAGCAGTCCTGTAACCTAAAAATGAAAGTGCAGTCTTTTTATCAGCAGTCAGGAGGGGAGTGAAAAGCCGCACCCACAGATTACTCAGTCCATTGTAATTTAAGTGTCTGAGGTGATTGGACAGGTAACTTCTCTGGGAGTGTCTGCCTTTGTCTATTCTCTGCAGAGGGAATATAAATGAGTAGCTGAGTTAATAAAGCTAATTATTAGACAGTTAAATGATCACTCCAGGAGTTAAATGACTCTCAGTCATGACTAACTCTAGCAGACACACTGATTCTGCCTTGGACTGAGTTTTGTATTTGAATGTGCGGTTACTCAGCCCTTCCCCAAGAAACTGCCACTCCTGTCCTTTGTCTTACCCATCCAGACATCTCCAAAAATCATATTTCTCTCTTCCACATTGTAATTTTGTATTCTTCAGAGTTATCTATATAATAATGCGAAGAAGACTAGAGCTCACTTTACCTATGCTCAAGAGAAGATGTCATGGGAAACCCTAACACAAGTTAAGATATAACATCTTTCATCAGCACTCAGTAGCTGGGGCTCTACACCACGTTATTTGTATTCACAAGGCTTCCAGTTAATGTGGAGCACAGGCAGACAAAATTTCCATCTGCTTTGGATGCAAATAGAATGAGCTCATGTCTGCTTAGAGGGCAAGAGCCCATGTAGGTGTATCCTACGTCTGGCTTATCTCTTAGATAATAAATTAATCAGAGCAAGAGCAATCTCCATTTTGTATGTTTGTACAGCCCACAGCACAGGAAATTATGGGTTCTGCTGAGGTCTGAAAAGGCCACTCCATTATGAAAACTGAAATTTAGAATGAATGCACTGTCATTCAATTAAATCACTTCATTAAATAAATATATGAAGCACATTAAAGCCAAGGTGAAAAATATTCAGCAGATATACTTCTAATGGAAAGATAATTTAATTGAAAAATAATCTGTTCACAATATTCTCATATACACTATTTTATTAGATCATATTACCAAGAATCCATTTACTCTGCATCCTTTGGAAGGTATTATAGGGAAGGGAAAATTTAGGCTAGATGAATGGATAATATGTGGGATGAATGAATATTCCTGTATTAATATATCTCATGTTAACAGAGGTAGGTAATTAAAATAATCTTTTTAAAACCAGATAAAAGTAAGGAGAATAAGAAAAATATTGTGTCAGGTCTTTTTTTTTTTCTTTTCTTCTTTGTGACTGGTGTTTGTCAAGGGAGGTTGCTTCCTTGAAAGTTTTTTTTCCCTCTTTTTCCACACAGCAACCTTTGACTTTATTATGAAACACTACTATCCACATAAAAGACTATTTAAAGCAAAGAAACATATGGTAGTTCCCTACCTCTATTTATACTATCAGATTTGTGGTTTGTTTTGCTCAAAAATAGGGGTTTAGGCCACCAAAGAGCACTTTATGCTGAGTAAAATTGCTATATAAGATTACTCAGTAAATGAATCAATAATGGTCCTGCCAGTTCTCAGGGACATCAGATTTTACTTCTTGACAAAATGAAAATATGAAACAGTTCTCCCTCTTTTTTTCCCTAAAGTCAGAGAAATCAGACCATCTGACCCTTGTTCATTGCCTTTACAATCACTCCTAGAGATGCTGAATTATTGGGAAAAACTTCAGTTATCACAGTCATCAAAAAGTGCAGAATTTTTTTGACTGTCATAGTTTCTGCACACATATTTTTTTTAAGGTTTTACTATTTACTATTAATTATTTATTTATTTGGAGGTCCAGGCCCAGAGAGTGGTGATGAATAGTGCTACATCCAATTGGTGGCTGGTCAGCAGTGGGGTTTCCAAGAGCTCAGTACTGGGTATTGTTGTTTAATGTCTTTATTCTTGTTTAATGTCTTCTAGTTTAATCTCTTTGTGGATGAATTTTACAAGGGGATTGAATGCACTCTCAATCAGCTCACGGACGATGCTCAGTTCAGCAGGAGTGTTGGTCTGCCGGAGGGTAGGAGGGCTCTGCAGAGGGGTCTAGACTGGCTGGATCGACGATCCAAGGCCAACTGTGTGAGGTTCAACAAGGCAAAATGCCAGGTCGTGTCCTTGGGTCACAACAACCCTCTGCACTGCTCCAGGCTGGGGGCAGAGGGGCTGGAAAGTGACCCAGTGAAAAAGGATTGGATTCAGTTTTGGGCCCCTCACTACAGGGAAGATATTGAGGTACTGGAGCATGACCAGAGAAAGGAACAGAGCTGGGAAGGGTCTGGAGCACAAGTCTGATGAAGAGCAGCTGAGGGAGCTGGGGGTGTTTAGTCTGGAGGAAAAGAGGCTCAGGGAAGACTTTATTGCTCTCTACAACTCCCTGAAAGAAGATTGTAACCAGGTAGGGGTTGGTTTCTTCTGTCAGGAAATTGGCACCAAGACAAGAGGACATAACCTCAACTGTTCCAGGGAAGGTTCAGGCTGGGCATTAGGAAGAACTCCTTCACTGAAACATTGGTGGTTAAGCATTGGAACAGACTGCCTGGCAAAATGATGGAATCACCATCCCTGGAAGTGTTCAAGAAATGACTGGAAGTGGCAGTCAGTGCTATGGCTTAGTTGACAATGTGTGCTTGATCAAAGGTGGGATTTGATGATCTTGGAGGTCTTTCCCAACTTTAATGGTCCTAAGATTATTTTAAAACATATTAAAGGTAATTATATCTTTGAATATATTAGCATGCCTCCTGCCTGTGAGCCCTGGATGATCAACAGCACCTTCAGCACTAATGTAAGATTCACCTCACTGACTCAAACTGTTAAACCACTCCTCTGCTCTCCTTAGTCATTAAAGAGAAACAGACACTTTTAGAAAATTAATACCCCTACTACTGCTACGACACTACTACTACTAACAACAACAACAACAACAATTTTTATGCACCTTAGATAATTTAATTTAATCATCTGAAGGAATTTCTTTTTCTCTGTTAACTATAACACATCAGTTGATATTCTATTATCTGTAACTTTACATCATCTGAATATTTATGTAGCATAGCATGAATATTTTTTTCCCAATCTGTCTTCCATGGTCTTATGTAATTTTTATGAAGAATGAAAGCTTGAACACTCAGTATGTGAAAGCAGTAGTGTTTCTAGACACTGCATTTACTCAGTATTGACCAAAGACACTGGGAGAACTTCCACTGAACGTGTGGCAGGCAACTATGCTTAAAATGTGGCTCCTTTCACAGCTGAATTCAATAAATAAATTATTCTGTAATTGTAAAATCATCAATCTAAAACATATAGCTATGTCTGCAGCAAAATATATAAAATATATACTAAAATGACCAAAGCTCATCCTATTGGAGAAAGCCTGTCTCACTATCTGTGACAGATATAGCCCTTGGCAACACAGATATGAGAACAGTTTGACTCACACACATGGTGAATTGTCTCTGCAAACCCAAATTCCTATTTCAATCCCTTGTCTAATTTGTGAATCATCTTGGTTCAAAGATTCATGTCAACAATTCAGTATAAGACACTTTCTGCACTCATGCAGACTATGTGCATGCTGAGATTTGTTCATCGCCAGAAGCTCTTTAAGGACTTTAGATGAGAACAATTAATCAAGAGAAAATTTATTTCAATACGTGACTTGATTCAGTTACTGTCTTAGTCTCCAGGCTCAAGACATAAAGCTGTTCCCCTTTTTACCTTCTATTGCCTGTTTGCAAAACCCCTCCTGAGTTGTGATGTGTGTCATTGTACGAAGCTTTAGTTGATAGCTCTGCTTGAACCAAAGTTTTTGACCTCATTCCTTTATTAATCCAGCTGGTAAATTCTGCTTTCCTTTAAGAGAAGTATGCTATCCTGGAAATTTATCCACTGGACAAAATACATCACCCTTATTCAGACTGAAGTGCCTTGTAATGCAGTCTCACTGAATTTAATGACTGAGCTGAATAAGAAAATATTAATACAAGTCAAATGAGTAACAGAACATGGCCATAATTGGCATTGATAGAAATTAAGGATTTGAATTCTTCATTTTCCTTCCTTTATTTTAAATGAGGAGCTTGTACAACTTAATTAAGAACACTGAAAAAAATCTTTTTTTTGCCCAACAGAGATACATTTTTCCTTTTAATGGGAGCTATGGTTTCCAGTGATGATTTTGGAAACCCACAGTATCCTGTTATTGATCAGCACCTTTCTCTAGACTCTGACCTGATCAAAGACAGTATAAATTATAGAATCATAGAATTGTTTAGATCGGAAAAAACTTCTAGGATAATGGAGTCCAACCAATGACTTAACACTGCCAAGTCCACCACTACACCATGTCCCTAAGTGCCACATCTACATATCTTTTAAATATATCGATGGTGACTGCACAACGCTCCTGGGCAGCCTGTTCTGGTCCTTGACAACACTTTCAGTGAAAATTTTTTTCGAATGTCCAATCTAAACCTTTCCTGGTGTAACATGAGACCATTTCCACTTGTAGAAAGTGATAAGGTCTCCTGTGGGTATCCAGGCTAAATACCCCCAGCTCCTTCATCTGCTCTTCATCAGACTTGTGCTATGAACCCTTCAGCAACCTCATTGCTCTTCTTTGGACACACTCCAGCACCTCTACCTTGTAACTGCAGATTGAAGAGTCATTTTTCTTTTAAAAATTCTCTTCCTATAGAATTGGATGAACATTCACCTTTCTGTTGCCAAGTGTGGGCTTGTTAGATGGCCTTTCCTGATACAGGAATATTCTACTGCTAATTGGATCCTCTTCAATATTTGTCAATAAGAGTAAGAACATACCAAAGGAAACACGGAAAAGATAGCAAAGCCAGAACGATTACTTCTTCAGCTATCTTCACTCTTTTACACCCTCCTGTTATAAAAATGAAAGCTTATGTACATTTTGTATCATTTCTTTTTATCTTAGAGTCAAATCTGTGATATTAAATATTTTGTTTGGACATAAGTCTTCCACACAAGAGTTGATGGGGTTTTAGTGGCATTTATTGATGAAAAAGATTAAAGTATTTTTGTCTTGATTTGAGAAGCCATTTTGGATCATTTTATGCCAAGTAAATCCATCCTGCAGTAATGAACAGATTGTCCTGTTTGCTTCCAAAAAGAAATTATAGTAACAGAATTTTAAAATACACTGAATTCTGGAGTAAATATAAATATATGTTGTTGCTGTTATTTTTGCTATTATAGTAGCCTGATGTACAGCCAAGGTGTACAAACTTTCAGCTAACAGGCACATATTTTTATCTGAGCACATTTATTAAAGAATTGTTTGAGATTGCACAAAACTCAGTGTTGACATAAAACGTGCCAAGGACATATTTCAGCTTTTTCTCTTTAAGGAAAAGTTTTTCACCCTATGCCTTCACGAGGAGCCTACCTGTGGCTCAGAAGAGGCCAGAGGCTTTTGAACAGGACTCTTTGTGTTACAGCTTTCTGCACACAGCCTAGAAGCATCAAATAGAGGAAAAAAAACCCCACATATAAGACCACAAATGGTGTAGAAGCAGGAAACAAGGGAAATCCCTTGCTGGTTCACAGAAAGAAAAAATTTTCAGGAAATTTTGCTGGATAAATGGTCAGGTGAAAGGAGTAATACCAACTCTATATTTTCTGCCAAAGGGTCTGAGCTTGCTGCAAAGCAAATCTTGTACAGAAGTAGATTGAGAGGATATTGATAAATCCTTCATTTAGTGGTTTACATGACACAGGAAACACATACAGCAGCACAAGGATTAGATCTGAGCCTCCTGAGATCCACCTAATTAGTATTTAGTCCCCAACACTTGGCTCTTATTTTCGATATATGGTTCTCAGAGTGCTTCCTACAGAAAAAGCAAGTGTAAAACCAGTTTGTTGACCACAGCTCACCATTCTATAATATCAAAGAATGGTCAAGCCATGTAATATTTATCTTAAATAACTAGGTATGCCATTCAAGTACCTTAAGAAGATATCTAATCCATCCTTTGTAATACCTTATACTTGAAATATCTGGTAATCAATGGTTTTGTCAGATTTATACCTAAGTAATTTTCCCCTCCCAACACACAGAGCACATCTGCATTACATGTCTTATTTCTGAACACTAACTTGAAAAAAGAACAGCCAATCAGCAGTGTTCACCACCATGAGATTTTATTGTTTTCTTTTAACTGAAGCCTTGGACAAGATCCTATTTCTTCCATAAGTGTTGAATCTTTCAAGTGTTTTCAAAACTGTAGCAACTGAATGTATGGAACACAACACAGTACTCTGCCATCTGATATTTCAAATAATAAATTTCATTTTCCTGTTTTTCTAGGGAAAACATTCTGGTGACAGATGGTAATTGCTGGAAGATAAAGAGACCACTATATTACCCAAACAGGCTGAAGAGTGATACAAGTTTCCTAATGACTTTTGCATGGAAAGATATCTTAATAAATGAATTAAATAAACATTTTCTATGAAGATTTGAATTATAATTTAAACTTTTATTACAAGCCCCAAAGCCAAAGTCTCTGTTTTCCTATTCTGCATTGCTTTGATGGGCTCCAACATCAAGAAAATGGCAGGGGTTTTATCATATTTATCATTTTTATCATCACAAATTTTATGTGAAATTGTGATTTTAGGAGTCATAATAAGTTTATTATACTAAATTTTGTACTAATAATTAATACAGGGCAGTCTAGATGCACCTTTTGAGCAGACAAGATGATGAAAACACAGGAGGGGAAATAAGGACATAGAATTATTCAAGCATCAGTGACAGAACTGAAACTGCTTAAGGTCATAATAACTCATTGAATCTAACACTTGTTATTGAAGAAAATAGAATTTCTGCTCCATCAGAAATCAAATGGTCTCTCAATTTGATCATAGTGTCTCAAATGTCAACTCTCACCATTTTCCCTACTTCTGGGATAAAAAGCTCTCCTGCCAAAAGGGTTATATGCCTAGCAATGTTCAGTTGTCATGTATTTTGTAAAGGGACAGAAATATTTAGTGTGAAGAGAAAAAACATCTGTTTCTCTGACTTCTTATCTATTGTCACTTGAAGGAAATATTATTCAACTCCACCATCCTTGCTTTTCACTTCTCTCTTTGCATAAGTGACAGAAATACATGTAGATAAGGATGATTCAAAACCAGACATGTAGATTTATATGAAGTACAAAAATATCTACTGCCCTTCATCAGAGATTTTCTTTGGGTCTGGAAGTTCATCAGCAAAAGTATTACTGACAGATGGACACTGCTAACAAAGGAATACTTTAAGATTACACATTGTTAGGAAAAGTTTTGCTATGAAGCAGAATCTAAATAACTTTTAAGATTCTGCATGTGAGGATTTTAAAACAAGGCAGCCCTCAGTATTGTGTCAGTATTCTGCTACCTAAACAAAGAGAGAAGGAAGGGGGGAAAAAAGTGTTGACTTTGCATTACCAGCTAAACACTCAGCACACATGACTGGGCATGACCTTTCTGTTCAAACACATGCTCTCATCAACCAGGACAATAGAGGATGTCAGGCTCTAATGTTTGATATATATTCCACACGCTTGGTGAGCTGGATATGGCCCATTTTACTTTCCAATGAAGTAAGCGGTCCTGAACACACAATCATTCCTGGTAATGGCTTTTTTTTTTTTTTTCTTATTTTCTCCCTTCTGAATTGCAGTGTTGGATGAAATATTTTGGGGTTATTTTCTTGGTTTTATGCCAAAGTTTGTACAGCTTTCTAGCAAAGGCATTTGCTTTTGTGCTTGAGGTTTCAGTGATATTCAGGCTGGGGGTATTATGCAGAGAGAATGGTTTCCTGACCAAATGTCATCAAGCAAACATCCTGGGAGCTGATGGATTTTAAGGGAATGTCCAGTTACATATGAAATGAACATATTTGTTTCTTACAGAGATGAATCAGTAATAGGTTGTACTATACAAAATGTTTTTAGTTTCTAAATAGAAAATAGAAAAAGGAAATAAGAAAATATAGACCAAAGTGCTTTTCCATAGAGCCAACAACAACAGTGATAAGAAAACTGGGCAACCAATTCTCTGTGCTCTCCTTGGAATCAAAATAACATCTGGTAATTAGAAGGGTGATAAATTACCTATTTTTAATCTTCCTCCCCATTAAATCCTAAGGCTTTGATGGTGCCTTTGATGTGCCACTGATGGAAAAACTGGAGAGAAATGAAGGTGGGAAACAAATTCTTTCATTGCACCACAAGTTGCGTCCTGATGCCATTTCTTATATTGCATCCAGAATTCTAGTTACTTCTAGGTTTTGTTTAAGTTTTTTTTTTTCCAGGAGGACAGTATTCTACCTCCTCATTTTCACCTTTATGCACTCTGAGAGAAAGTCAGTGCAGTGGAAACTGGAATCCCTCCATTATTTGTTTTTCCCCTTTGCCTTCTTTCTACATTTCATCAGTGCCACTCTGGCCTCCACAGACAAGATAGAATCAAATCTGAGCAGAACCTGCCAAAGACATTATCAGTACCATATTCACCAAATTAAAAAAAAGACTGTGAAGGAATAGATCAAAGAAGTTGATTTCTTTGGAACAACTTTGCTACATTGCAGGGGTTCTTTTGTTTTTCAGCAAATCTGAATGAGAAAAGCTCTATTTTCCTTCTCTGATTATTTTCTTTTTCCTTATCTTTATATAAAAACTTCAATTAAGTTCATTTAATGATCAAAATAATATTTTTTACACATTATATAATTATAATTCATTTGAGGGTACCAAAACATGAGTCATTTCACCTGCTTCCACTTAATAACCCTCAGTAATGCTGCATAAATATCCTGTAAGCAATGGAACCCAAAGAATAATTTTCATTGCCACAATGTATTAACAAAACCTGGACTCTGGCCATAATGTTGTAGTCCTAGCTATATTTTTTGCTGGGAGTGCAAAGTTCTGTAGTGATAACTACAGATGTGCATCTTGGTTTGGCTTTGCATTTCATGCAAAATATGACATTTCAGCAGATAATGTCTCCAGTCAAACAAAGCAGGATTTCTAGTCAAATTCTGACACGGTGTGATCTGGGAGCATTGCAAACTACTTACCTGAAGGCAAATAAATATCTTCTCACAAATTTACTGACCAAGAAATGCTTCTAAATAAGTGGTTATAGGACACTCCTTCTGGGCAGTTTTTGATTTTCATCACTTAATGTTTGTTTCATAGTAGGTACTCAAACCAGTGTCTGCAGGAGTCAAAATTGTTTCTGGTACTGAACTGATCTGCAATAGATTGTCATTCCTTTTTACTTTCTAGGTGCTTCATTTGAGCACAAAGATCATATCCCAAAAAGGAGTTCAGTGATAAAGAGAACGGCAAGCCTGACTGAAGCAAGAGAAAAGCCCCTTGGAGAAGTCAAAAACCCTAGAATAGGTCCTGATGCCTCATTCATTGTTGATCTTTGACTTAATGACTGAGGTCTAATTCTACAGCTGCAAGCTGGATTGCTGTGGAAGAAATATAGTTGAAGTCAACCATAAAGCCAACAAGTGTGGTGCAAAAGTGGAGAGGGCACTGTTACACATCAGTCACTGACACAATGAATGGAGCAGTGAAAATGAAAGCTTCCACAAAGAAACGTGGACATAATTGTTGGATATGAAAAGCAGTAAGGCTGACAGAGGACAAACTTGTTCTTAGCATGATCAGGTAGGAGTAGACTTGGGTTTTCATGTGGCCTGTATTTCTTCAGAAAACTTCTTGAGAGGTGGATATCACACAATCTGCCTGAGAAAGGCTGCCATCCTCATTTTACACAGGGAACACAAAGCAAGGGTTTCTGATACCTCACAGCCTATCTAAACTGGGACTTCAAGAGAATTTAGATACAGATTCCCATTCTGATTGTATCACTGTGTTTTCCAGGTGTGTCCCTCAATCAGCCTGGTGATGACTTAGGTGTGTTCTTAAACACACTCCCTGGAGAGATGATGAAGCAGTTCTTCTTGGAACTCTTACTGCTTTGGAACTCAGGAATATCCTTGGTTCCAAGTTTTGAAATTAAGTTGAGCAGATATTTTCCCTGCTATTTCCTCCAGTCATCTTTTAAGGAGAAACACTTCTATCCATTCAAACATCTGTTTTCAGGAGATGATGTGTCTGAATCCTAAGCAGGCAGAAGTTCCCATTTGTGCAAACCTAATTTGGAACCTAACATCAACAAAACTAAGTATACTCCTCTCTCTTACCTTTTTTTGCACGGCTTTAGATGCATCATCTCTCAGAAATCACATTTTTTCTTTGGCTATTTGGAGAAACTATTACACCTTAATGCCTCCTTTTGAGTGCTTTATCTGTTTTGGCCAAGTACCTACCTGCATTTTCTTCTATGCTGCACAGTAACTAATGCTCATGGTCAGAAAGAAAATCTACAGTGAAGCAAGAAACAGAACCTGTGTATTTCAAACCTCAGTTTATAATCTTAACACCTACAGCATGCTTTGTCTTTGCGAAAATATACCAAACAAAAGGCAAACAATCCAAAAGTGCCTCCCTTCTAGAATCCAGGAGGGATTTATTCTACCATTGAGTTTCTGGAATTCATGTCTTCTGAGTGCCAAATAAGGCTCTGTCCTGCAACATAAACTTCACAGTGATAATAAAGGTACATATTTAAATGTCTGTATGACTGAGGCTTAAGAATTTGGGCGGTACTATTTTCATATCCCTGCCCTTCACTGTCCGAAATTATTCTACCCTATCATCTCTTCCCACTCTAGTGTTTATAGATTTCAGGACTGAAAGTTCCTTGGGATACTAGTTTACTTTTCAACTGGTTAATTTTTCTATGCAATGATCAGTTAGTAAAATTTTGTGCATTATATCAAAATGGATAAAAATTATTACAAAAACTCCACAGACCTCTGCAGAGGAAATTGACAGAGACCAAAATAAATTTCCAAAGAGATGCAAGTATTAGTAAATTAAACATTTCCAGGATGATACTCTGATACTGAAACCATCTGTCACAGTAGATGCATCCATGTCATTAAACTTTAAAATTGTATAGCTAAATCCAAACGTATTTAGGAATCTTTTCAGATCCAGGAAAACGACTAAACTATGCTCAAAAATTTATTCAGATAGTCCCAGTTGTCTAAAGCTAAAACTATAGCAAGGACAATTCTAACAGCTGAGTGACTGAACAGAAACTTTTCCTGATATTGTTCAACTTACTTTTCACATAGCTTAGAGAAGCAAAGGCAACCAAGAAGCAGTGATCAGAAGATACTTAGATGTAAGAAGCAACAGTCAGTGTCTGACACATGGGAAATATAAGCTGAGGTCTTCAAACCCTTCTCTTTACAACTCATATTGGCAGAACAGTTCAATGTTTCTTTGCTCAGGACAGCATTTTTTTCTTGATGTTGTTTTTCCTTTTCTTGAGAATGGCACTTAAGACTACCTTGTAGAAATAACAAAAATGACATTGTTCCTAAGCCATGGCAGGAAAAAATTAAGCTCTTGAATAGAAAGACTTTCTGAAGGACCAGACTTTTGTGAAGAGAGTCACATTCTGAAAGAAATAGCAATGAAACTACAAGAAAATACACATATTTTTGAAAAGAAATACAGTTATGAGCACTATGTCTCTCAAAAGAATGATGGAGTGATATTCTGTCTCAAAAGACAATCTGAGATAATAAGAACTTGGTCATGGTTGCTAATAAGACTGAGATTTTAATTGAAGTTTAATGACATAGAACTTGCACTGATGCTCTTAGAAAAAGAGCAAACTTTCACTTCTCAGTCCTATTCTCATCTGTGGCACTCAAGAGTGACCAGCCCAAACCATGTGTCTGGGCTACACTTGGAAGCAATGAGAGCACTCTGAGACAAGAAACTCATGCTATTAATTTAGCCTCACTTATTAAAATGCTAATGAAACTTCAGCCACAGTGCAGAGCCAGGACAAAAGGAGAAGGAATGAGAAAATAAACCCACTGAGTGAGAAAAATTGTTGGTAGGCTCAAATGAGGCTCTACTATGCAAATAGCAGGGGGGTTCTTGTTTTAGAGGAGACAACATATTCATGTATAGGATAACCTGAAGAGGGTTGATGGCTGAGCTATTACATTTTTCCTCTTCCATGTTCTCCTGTGACTTCAGGCTCCCAAGAATATGTTTCTCATAAATGTTCATCATTTAAAATTCCTACCTGAAACCAAAGGCATGTCATGTTTATATGCCTTTGAAAAGAATTGGAAGATTGGTTGGAAGATTTCTTACCTTAGAAATGTGAGTAACTATTTTCATCTTCATTTTCCCAGAAGCATTACCTTAGTGCTTGAGGACTTTACCCAACTTATATGCAGGATTGTAGTTTTCTGCCACATTACAGCCATGTCAGCATATTTTGCATCCAAATACAATTTGGAAAGCCTTGTATAGAAAGAAAGACCTGGTTATTTTGAACTTGTTGGAACAGAGGTGTTAGACAAGATGAGCCCCAGAGGTCCTTTCCAAGCTCAACTATTCTCTGTTATTTTGCTCCAATCTTACAAACACATCTATGCTGAAGAGAATGCTTCTCTAAGTCTTGGTTTTCAGGCATCACTTTCACTTCAGTCGCCTTATCCTGGGAGAGGTGTTCAGTGGAGTGATTTGTAAGCACAGCAGATTCACAGCCTCATAGAGGAAGAGAGTGAGGGAAAACAGACAAACAAAGGCCTTGACAGCAGGACAAAATGAAGGAGATTAGGTAGCAACAAATCCAACTTTGCCTTAATTCAGTTTACTCCTCCATCAAAACAAATCCCTGACCAAAATGGGACAAAATTTCTGAACACAGAAGGAGCCTTTGGTGGCACGGGACTGTAATAAAGCATCTGCTGTGTTGAACGCACACAGAAAGAGCAGGGGTTGAGGAAGAGCTGTTTAAGGAGACAAAAAAACTACCCAGCAACCAGCACACTGCTAAAAATTAACTGCTGCCTCACAGACTATAACAGGAACACCCAAGCTTTCCAGAGCCACTGAATAAGACTCCCGAGATTATTGACTTTCTTCAATTTGGCAGTGATGTTTTGGAATATATTACAGATGTTATTTGCTTTATCAGAACATGTGCCAATTGACAAATTTCTTAATATGCTACAGGACCATGTAATGTCTTTACTAAGCCCCCCAAGGGCCCATTACACTAATACTAAAGACATTAGTGATGTCTACAGTGGTATAAAGATACCTGCAGAAGACATTAAAGTGTCATATGGGAATCCCTCAGCTATTTCTGGGCAGATTGGTGTATCCCTAAAGCATGATGCCCTACCACCCATTGATTGTAATGAGGATCTCAAGGGCAAGAGGTAAAAATTGGAGCACAACGACTTATCACGTGGCTTCTGTCTCCACCAATTCAGCACAATGAGTTGTCTGTTCCTAATTTGACTTGCCTCCTTTGTATTGACAATGCCTCACGCCTCATGTTAGCCTTCCCTTTGCACAGATGAAAAAAAGGTGAATACATTTCTAAGAACTGGAAACCTTAAAAATAGGTCAGTGAGTAGGCCTGTGTTTGTACAGCACCTAATATAATGAACAATGGATGTATGCTCAGAAATCCTACATTTTGTCACAAGTGAAATAATAACTTTTATTACAGTTAATTTGTGCTTTGTTTTACAATCATTATCTACTTTGCTCATAGCATCAGTCAAGTAGCCTTTTCCACAGTAGAGAAGCATCAACAGAGTAAAATAACAACAGCTGCCAATTTAAGGTTATTTCCATCCATGAACTTCTGTTCACACTGTACTTTTCACACATTCTTTTTCTAGGGTGGAAAGCAAAAACTAAAATAAATTATACCTCTTCTGTTTCCATATATTGAGATACGTATTTGCCAGCACTAAGATAGTGATTTAGTCAGCCCAGAGGGCTTCCAAGAAGCTTGGGTAGCAAGAAAGGAAAGCAGCCCAGAGCAAGTGAAATAACTGCTACCAAATGGATGATTCTCAATGGGAGCTGGGAAAAAAGTCTCAGACTTTTGGAATTCCACTCAGACTGGTGGGAAATTGTCAGAGGAAACATATACTTACTGTTCTTGACCAATATTCACTGTTTTGATATATGTTGGTGTCCTGGTTTAGGGACAAATTTGGAAAGGAACTTCCAAAGGCATGTCTTCCTAAAGGGCAAAATTCAGCAGTCCTTCCCCCAGCCTGTTCGAGGGATAAACCTCCTTTGAGAAAAGTGGAAAAAACTGTTTACTTAACAAGCAAAGTACTTACAAACATGGAAAAATGAATAATATTAAACAGTGGAACCTCTCATTGTTCTGAAGAGATGACAAATTCAGAAAGAGTCCTTGTTGTGGGGTGTAACTCCGCTCNTTAGTAATATTGCAGAGGAAAATTTTTGAAAATCTGGAAATTCCTTTGCATACAGTAATTCCCATAATCGAAAACCACATTTCACACTTCTGGGACTCCATATTGTGGTAGATCATATAAAAGTAGTCTTTCCTCCACCATAACACAGAAAATATCTCCTTACCTCATGTACCCAAAGGATTAGAGTAAACAAAAAAAAAAATCCTGAAGAAGTTTAAGTAACACAGGAGAATTATCTCATTTCTCAAAGCCAGTCACTAGCTCCCTGCTTTTCCCACTTTACCAAAGACTGGTTCCAATCTTCACAGCATTTGGGAGCATAATAACTCCCTAATATCCACCTCAATCAAAAGTCTGCAAGATGCAAAAATGTATTTTTCTTTTTAAAAGTGTAATTTCTGTTTTAATATTCAAAATGGGTCTAGTTAATGATTTTACCATTGTTGAAGAATATTTGATATTCAAAGAAGTGACAATTTTTTCTCTTTTCTTTCCCTCTCTCTTTTTTTTTATTATTATTTAATTAGTTATTGCTGTATTTCACTGAAACACATATATTTCACTAAAATTATTGGTGGGAAGGTATCTGAAATCCAGGGAGAAATCTCTGCATGCTGTAGCTACATCTACATCAATAACCTATGTGTACCCTGAAGCATTCCCAGACACTGAGGTAAGCTGGCAAGGAGTCCTGCATCCATGTTAATGATCTGTCAGTCACCCAAAGAGCTCAACACTTGAAACCTGCCTGCTGGGAACCCTGGAATAGTCTAATTGCTAAATCTCATCCAGGAACCCTTTGGGAAGGTGCTGCTGCACTGGGCCAAAATCACATCATAAAACACTTCTGAAATATTACTAGTACAGGTATGTGACTCTGAGTGGCCTGTGAGAAACCTGAATTAAAACACCTGACATTTTGGGAGTAATCCAATTTCACTTTCTCTCTCTCCACCACACACAGAGAAGGGTCTGAAGGATTTCTCATGCTTCCCAATCAGCAGAGGAAGAAGGATCAAGTAAGAAGGGACACGGAGTTGCCCTCAGTAACAGAGACCAACTTGTTACACGTATAAGAGCAGAGCAGATCTCAGTGCAGTGTGTAAGAACCAGCTTGCATGCAGACCCTCATGTTATGGCAGTAGTGTGACCATAACCCCACACCATCATGGTAATAATTCTGGATTTGGACATGTTTACATAAAACCACCTTCCATTTCCCCCATAATTTTGCTGTTTGAGGAATGTGCGTAATTATAGACCACAAAATTGTTTTTAATAATATCAAACTATCAACATGAATCACATCAAAATCCATGGATTTATCTTCTTATTTCCAGGTGGTAACCTGGCCCACATAAACAAGCTGCACCTGGCATGATTTGTATTTTGAATTCACTGAAACCCTCATTGCCAAAGACTTGGAAGCCTAAATATTAAGTTTCTAAATATGAATATAAATACCTAAATTTAGAAATGTAAGAACTTAAATGTTCATAAAATATAACTACAGGCAACTAGATCTTTCTCATTGTTAAAGATGATCAGAAATTAAAAATAAATTCTGGCCTAAACCAAGATATTTTGAGTACAATTCCAAGGCTGTCCTCTAGAAAGACAGATATGTTCTCAACAGAAATAGATACCAGCACTGTATTGAGAATGGAATTTAATTAGACAATTACTCCAGCTTATTTATCATAGTATCCAGCATTAAAAAAAAATTGGTCAAAAAAAAAATCCATACCAATCACCTCACAGAAATATAAATTACTCTCCCTTCTTCTTCTAAAGTCTTCTAGATCATTATGACACCAACCAAAAGTCATTCACAGTTAGTGCAAAAAATCATGTGTGTTCTCTTTCTTTGTTCATTTGTTTGTTTGATAACAAGTTCTAGTATAGGATGCAAAAGTCTGGGTTTTTTTAAAAAATACTTATAATTGGCAATAAATTTTATCAGAGATAACTTGAAACCTTTTAAAAATTATTATCTATTTAATTTAAAATGTAATTAAAGGCACATCCTATTTACTGTAGTAGGTGTCTTACACTCATTTTTTGTTTGTTTTTCAGTGTGAATTTGACTCATATAATGTCAATGTCTGTGCTCTGTGAAGGGAGATGTTGCATCCTGTGTGTTTCACTCTCTGAGAGCATCCTGGGAACGGTGTCTTCGTGCCTCTGCAGGGAGTCACACCAATATAAGTATGAGAGAACTGAAGTAAAGCTGCTGCAAGATTCTGACAGCAGCTTCTATGTGTGGCATTTGCCCCAGAAAATTAAAATGTTCTATACAAGACAATTTTTATTAAAGATCTGTTTAAAACTCTGTCAGAAAAGATTTGTTGCAGACTTTTTGATCTGCTTTAACTGAAGGATTCCTATTATGGAAATATCAGATTTGACATTTCACACGATAATCCCCCAAACTGACTTTGCATTATGTTGCTTGATCTGATATTGGAGTTTATTTATTTTTTTTGCTAACAATCCTATAAATATTTTCCCTTTTAATATCTATTCCTCCATTGCTGTCTTCCACCACACACCACACAAATCTGCAGATCAAGTAAAACAATTGCTATATACAGTGTGACTCCTACCTTCTTTTATTGTTGTTGCTGTCAACAGCAGGATTTTTCTTCAAAAATGATAAGAGAATATAAAACATATACAAAGTAGCTTAATATACAGCTGTTTACCATAACATTTAACTGAGAAGCTAGAATTAATTATGAAAAGAATCATTATAGCTCTAATAGATTAGTCCAAATGAAATAAATAAACTCCATTATTTCTACTGATTGAGATGATATTAGTGTGGGATGTTTAAAAAATGATCCAAAACCATAATAATGATGTAAAAAGGTTATTCTTTTAAAATCCTCAATCCATACTTAAAGCTGTCTGTGCCTTCCTCTGAAAAAAGCCCATGTATTTTCTTTCACTGCTTGGCTGCATTAGATTCTCTAAAGAACCAAGAGCAGTTCATCCCTGGAGGAAGGAAGCTGAAACAGAACAGCTGAGAAGTGTCCAAGAGAATCCAAAGACGATTTCAGATGCCTAGTAATTAATTGTTTTATGGAGGCTCAGATCTCACATAGAAGCTACCATCCTTCCTTGACTGTTCTAAAGCTTCCATAACCTGAAATTAGACAATACCATACATAAAAATCTTTACAAGTGTGCATTTTAGAATCCTTTAAAGCCACAGTCATGGAAGAAGTGAGACCTCAGAGTGATGTAATTTAGAGTGCATGTGATGGAAGAAGTGCAGAAGAACTGTATTTCTATTTTTGACTTTATAGAAATACAAAGGATGTTAAAAAAAAATCATAAGCCCCAACACACTAATTTTAGAGTACAGGAAACTGGGAGCCATGATTGGTTTGATTGTTGCAGCAAACACTCAGTTGAAAGGGAGGACGTTTTTAGTGAATTTAAGCCCTGAAGGCAAGAAGAGAGAAGGTTGAGATAATTGTCTGCAGAAGAAAAAATCAAAGAAGGAAGAAAAAAGAGCATGAGATTCACAGTTCTTAGAGCTGAAGAAAGCTCATGGTCATTGAGGAAGAGGAAACAAGGATAAAGTAAGTGATTTTTGTGAACAAATCAATATTTTTATAGTGGGACAGTCATAATTAAATGAAAGCCATGTCTGGAGAATAACAGATTCTTCTCAAGAGATGACTCAATGTCGCAGGATAGATAAAACAATACAGAAACAGGCCAGTATAGCTGCAGCCTCCGAGTACTGTTATCTGACAGTAATACACACGAAGAAAAGCAATCTGAACATGTATTTTTTCTCTGCACCAAGAATTCCTGTGTACCAGACCTGGGGATCATCCAGCCAGTCCTTACACATCACCGACAATGCTGACATTAGGCACTTGGCTGACAAAAATCCATTTCTTTGATGCATTTGTGTGTCATCATTTAATATAATAGACCAAAGTTCATGTTTACTGTAGATAAATGTATAATGCTGAAATGGAACATAAGCATCTATTACTCACACACCATTTTAAAAAGAACATCAGGTTTCTCCTACAAAGAAAGACAAAACACATTTTTTCACTGTGGACTGTAGGTTCTCGTTACACATACTACGGTAAAGTCTTCATGTTTTCAAAAAAAATCTTTTTAATTAATACTAGAGCAAAGCCTAAAGGTCACATACACCCTTACAAGTACTTAAAAATCAACAAAGGATGAAGGAATTCCCCAGAAATACTGATAATTCCTGTGATGTTTTACGAGTTATAAGGAAACTCTTGTTTGGTAGAGGAAGGAATGAGACATATCTTTAAATGTTGTTTACTATGGGGTAGAATGGGGCAGTAGCAGTGATTTCCTATTTCAGTTCTAATACATAAATTACTACAGAGAATTTATTTGTGTAACTTGGTTCAGAATTATTTCACTTAATTTATATCCAAAACTTAACTGTTTTCTTTTTTTTTCTGCTTTTTATAACAAGAAAGGGCTTGTGTATTTCCTATGAAATGAAAAATGCAGTCCTTGGTCTCCTCTATTTCTAACACCATCTCTTTGAAGAGCTTGTGCAAGGAAATCTGTTAATTGAAAATACTGACAGGATCCCCAGAAGGCAAAAAAATCCAACTGAAAATTAGTCCAAAGTTTTACTGAAATATCAGAAGTTCTCAAAACTAATTAACTTCTCTTTGTTGAATGCATGCTAATGGAATAAAACTGTTCCATTCAGCACATCAACATAGCTGAATAGTTTTCTAATAGATTTTTTCCTCGGTAAGTGTTATCTTATGAATATCTTGCCAGCCTCACTCTGCCTGAATAGAGGTTCAGACCTGTAGCAGTAGTTAGGAATTTATTAATTGAAAAATATAAATAAATAAAAGATTCCCATCAAGATGTGCATGGTCTTCTGTCTACCTTCTATTGGTTTCCTTTTTCTCCCTTTTTTTTTTCTTTTCTTTCTTTTTTTTTTTTTTTTTTTTTTTTTTTTTTTTTTTTTTTTCACTCTGAGCAGGGGGCAGGTGTTTGTGTTTTTGAAGGACTGAAGGTCGTTGGTAGCAAACAGCTCAGTTTGAAAAGCAGCTGCTCAGGAGGTGCTGACAGCACGAGTCCTCTTGTACTCAGGCAGTGAGGAGCTTACGGCTGCACAAAATCTGAGCTGCAGGGCTCTCGCTGGGCGCAGTGCTGAGCTCAGGCCCAGAGCATAAATTAGCATCTGTAATATACTCAAGTCACCCCAAATTAAACTAATTGTCAGATCAATTGGTAATTTTGAAGTCAACATAAGGAATTTTTTGCATTTGTTCTTTTATGTCAGCAGTTTTGGAACAATTTCAGGATTTTTTTTTTTTTAGGTTTCCAAGGGGTTTGGTTTTATTTTTTTAAATCCTATGCCTCAAGAGACATTTCTTGCTGTCCATACTGCTGAGTAGCTCAAGCATAGCTCTGAGATGATCCCAAACACCCTGCAGACCTGCTGCTGATGGTCCCAAATTCCCCAAACTCAGGTCAGACTCAGCCAAACCCCTACACAAAGCCTGGGCCGCGTGCAGGCATACAATTACCTGGACTGACCCTCTCCGGAAAGCTCTCAGATGTATCCCCCAGGAGTGATTTTTGGCACAAGTTTCAGCATTTCTGGTGTATCCAAAGTGTTAGGCTCAGTTTGGGGAGCACAAAGACCCATTTTGTACCTGACAGAGCAGTGCTGAGTAACAGTCAGTGGCCATGTCAAATATTCTGAGCCACACTGCTTCATCCTCTAAAGAGAATTTGGAGGAATATTTTGTGTCTGGTTCCAATAGAGCCCTAGGCCATTTAATCATATCCATCATTGTCTGGAAAAGATTGTGTTACTGATACACAAAGTAAACATCTATCAGTTTAACCCAGGGATCCAGTGAATTCAAACCATTTATGAAAGGTGTTGTATTTGCAGCTGAAATCAAATAACTGATCTCTATGTAGGTTTACACCTGTTTCACCTTTCATGAAGTTCATCCCACAATAAAACCAGTTCATTCACCAAGTGAGAATTATTGAAATACTGCTTTAAGTATTACATAAATCATTTGCATTTCATAAATACAATGCTTTTGTCCTTCCAGTGCAATTTTCCCTTTTATATGTTTATCATGCTGAAGAACAGTCCATGGCAAAAGTATTTCATTAGCCCAACTTCACTGAACTTCAACCTTTCTTCCCACCAAATATGAGCTGACATTACAAATGTGACGATTTTCAGCTGCTGGTGAGGGGGAAAGGAACCCAAACCACACAAAAAACAAAACAACAACAAAAAAACCAACAAAAAACCCCCAAAAACCAAAACAAAAAGCCCAAAGAAATAACACAAAACCCACACCTAAATAGTAAAAAATACAGCCCAAATTGCCCAAACTAAAACTCCTTAGACCTTTGAGCAACCTTTTGTTCGCAATCCTCCCACTGAAAATCATTTAGGATTAGTTGTTGGCTAACAATAATTCTTGAAATACATTGAGATGACCTGGATGTTGTTTAGGTCTGTAGTGTATTTTGAGTGTCTGCCTGTCAGCAGGTGCCTTATGATGATAACTTGGGGCTGGAATGGACCCAGCCTAGGTGAGCTCCTGGTTTTAGCGGTACTAAGTCAGGAGCAGCCACAGCCTGTGTGCCAAGCATGCAGAGCAGCTCAGACAATTCTCCCTCAGACAAAAGACTGAACAATCCAAAGATGGGAGTGACTCATCTGAGGTTATATGGCAAAGATAAAAAGTAAAGGTCTTTTTAATCCCCTTTCTCAGGTCACCAAGCCCCACTGCCCTTCTCATTGGAGATGTATTCTGGTCTTTGGATTTGATAATGTCCTTTCAGAACACAAGATGATGTCAGCTGATTAATGGTGCAGACAGGAGATTGCAAGATCACCCAAGGTTAATATGATAAACAATTAGGGAACTTAGGATGCAGCAGAAATCATATTGTCTGACAACTCTTTCATCGTTACAGTGGTGAAACCCTGAAACAAGCTCCCCACAAATGGTCTGCCCTCAGCATCAATAATAATTCCCATCTCAGTGCTGTCAGAGATAAATTTTGCTGATCTCAAGGCCACTGAAATCATCCTGAACCAATAGTTACAGCCATCAGTAAGACAGACAGAGTGATAGAGGACAAAACACCCAGAGAGAAGCTCTTACTTGTGTTTGCCACCAAAGCCCTCTGTAACTTTTAGTTAAGTCAGTCATGAAAGAAACTTCTGACCACAATGCCCACAAGAGAGTTCCAAGCACTGCATATTGGGCACCCTAACAGAGTTTTGTGTGTTAGAGGCACTGGGAGTCCACAGATGTTAATTAATTTAATATGACTGAAAGTCAATCCAGCCAAAAAAAAAGGGATGTGAGCATTTCATCAATTCAAGCTGTTTCTTCCTCTCGAGCCAGATTTTGAAGGAGGCAAGAACAGCCCAAAGGACTGTCAATACACATATGAAAGGAAGACTGGAGAATGGGAACAGTCAGAAAAAGGCTTTAGGGGTGCAACATGGAGTAAATTGGCAAAGGGAAAAAGGAACTGAATGGACTTTACAGAAATGGGTACAAAGATGTTCACAGAAAACAGCTGTAAATTGGGGCAGTGGCGCAGGAATGCACAGCATCAGCATCTCTGTTCTCCATCCACTTTAAATCTAGTAAGTCAGTGGCATTAATTGTCCACTTTTAGTGGGGTGTTGTCTTACAGAATGTCTAGTGACCTCTGAATTTAGGTTAACAACGTTTGGCAAATCTATGTTAAAAATAAGATGATGTGAGTAAAAGAGAAAGAGAAACAGCTTTCTCAGGAAACTGACAGAAGTAAATGCTGACCAGGTTTAATTAGTTTAACTAAAATATTTTCTTTTAGGTATTTAATCTTAAACAATTTGTTGCAGTTCAAGATTCAAAAATAAAAGTGTCTTCAAATGATGAAGTTTAAAAGATTTATTTGGTATTTATGAAAAATTTTTTTTTAAAGCTGGAAAAAGTTTTTTATCAGAAGTGGTTTGATGAGTCCAGCCTCACTTATTAATAAATTATTCAATTATTCAGAATATTCACCATGTCAAAATCCATAGAAGACAACATCCAGGCAAAAGGAGGCAGTGGTATCATGGCAAACCTACAAGGAACAGAATAAATTCAGAAAAAGCCCACATTTTAAAAGTCTGAGTTTCTATGAACCTCCTGACATGAATCTGAAGTAAATATGAACTACAAAATCTCCTAATTTCAGAAAATATTATTTAAATAGCCTTACTGGAAAAAAAAACCTACTAAAATAAAGTGAAACCTTACATATCTTAATAAATGAAAATTGATTTTATATTTATTTCTTTCTATCAGTTCCCTTTTAGATCCAAACAGATGTTCAGCCAGCTGATGGGGCCTCAAAGCGTCATTCTCATTTCTAGAATAGTGAAGGTTGCCTGACAATAGCTCCAGGTTCATTTAATATTACTACTGTTATTTAACCAGAGAGTGATGGGAAAAGTTTTTAGCAAGATGACACAATTTCATTCTAGAAAAGTGTTGATTACCTGTTAAATTTGGAATAAATATGTGCACATTGATTGCACACGTATAAAGTGTCAGCAGGATTTTTCCAACAGGAAAATACTAAAGTGTAGAAAAATAATTTTTAAACATGTTACTACTAAAAGGAAGTGTAAATCTGGCAGAAGTTAGTAAAAATTTTGGTGCCTGTTTCACAGAGTGAATAATATAATTACAGTCATCATGATCATCATCATCATCATTGTGCCATTTACTTTAAAGAAAATGGATGGCTTGCTGTCAGGCTGTACTCAAACACTTCTATGATAATGGTAAAAAGTTATGACAGGAGAGATCTTTTGGCTTAAAAAATTAATTGTTTCAGACAAGCTGTCAAGTTGTTAACACTAACATGCCTTAAATGTAAAAATTTATATACCCAGAGACCAAGATTCACACTTGATTGTACCTGACTAAGAGGTTTTCAATTCTGTAATGATTTTTGGCACTAGAAATATGCCTGCAAGGTTCAAACACTTTACAGAAAAATTGCCTGGCAGATTCTCTGCAGCCTTGTTTGATTACAAGATCAGAGTGAATTGACTAGAGGTGTTAACAGCAGTTTTAAGTCCTTGTTTTAGAAATTTCAAGAAAATACTGTGAAAGACCATGAAAACTTAAGAGCAAGTGGTAAAATGTCACTGACGTTTTTCTTTATCCTAGATGTTGTCTAGGTCCTAAAGGCCACTCTGTTTGAGACCTTATTGAGCTTTGGGAGTCAGACAGTTTCACCAAAAAAAAAAAAANNGCTGCTGTTGAAGCATGCTGAGGCTACACAGAAATGGAAAGGAATCCTGATAATCTGTCTTGTTACACCCTCCTCTCACGGAGCTGTAGAGACTGATAAATTTTCCCCTGAGCCTCCTTTTCTCCACGCTGAGCCCACTCAGCTCTCTCAGCAGCTCCTCGTCAGATTTGTGCTCCAGGCTCTTCCCCAGCTCTGCTCCCTTCCCTGGACATGCTCCAGTCCCTCAATGTCTTCCTTGTAGTGAGGGTGTAGGGGCAGTGTAGGGACAGAATGAATGAACACCTGCTCAGGGTAGGAATTGTCTCCTTTGTGTCACAGCCAGTGGTGTACCCACCCACCCAGGTGTGCTGGGGAAAGAGACAAACAGCCCAAACCAACACTGCACAACCTGCTACCAAGGCTGAAGATAACCCCTTTAATTCAATGTCTCTCTTTAGCCCAATAAAATAGATTTCACCAAAATATTTAGTTTGATTTTCATATAACCTAAGTCCTAAGAACAAGTCATTTTTTTTAAATATGAGGCTTAGAGAAAAGGTTTATATGAAGGCTATTAAAATAAAAATAAAAATAAAACAACTTCACAGGAAGATTCCTCCAAACATCAGTAACATATGCTTTTTCTAATCCCCTTTATTTTAAAACACTTTTGTTGACCTCAAATTTTAACAAAGCACTATTACTTTTGCAGCAGAGTAAAGATAAACATTGTTAAAAGTATTTAAGTAAAAAAGCAAAGAAATATCCTGACTTTTTATATAATGCAAGCTTCCAGTACTGTATCAGGGCTTAACAATAGTACATCATAATTCATATGGTGTAGTCTAGGACCATGATCCACTCAAGAAAAGGAGCATGCAGAAGAGATACAAGTATTCACCTGAAGCTCTGCATCTGTACAAACACAGGGAATTGGTAGCAAACCAAAACAAAGCATCTGGTATAAATTCTGCAGCTGGAAACTTTCAGTAGCATGATGTATTTTAGATAGAAGTAGATGGAAAAATGTTGGGGTTTGACTGAGCATGTAAGGAAACAGAGGCATGTTAGATGGGCTCTGCTTTGAACAAACCCCAGGCTACCTGGACAGAATCTGTCCCTGAGCTCACAGAGGTCACCCACAAAGTGGCACAGGAGCTGGGAAAGGCTCTAGCTGTGAATACAAAATTACAGCTTTTCCTTTCTTCTCCTGCATGACAATTCCCCATGACCACAAGGAATCTAAATTGATAAGGATAAAAGATTGCTGTCACCTCAGCTGTGCCTGCCATGCCAAGGTCAGCTCCCAAGTCACCTTCCCTGTGGAGCAGCCTGATCCCAGACAGGGAGGCAGAGCTGAACTCTGGGTCAGGGGGAGGTTGAGCTACATTTAATACATCACATAGAGGTATTTAGGGGCTCTGGAGAGCTGCACCACTTCAGCAGTGCTGCTTCAATGTGCCATTTGCTGGCAAACCATCAAGGTGAGATCGAAGGGCGTGGAAACCCAGAGACGGATTTTCCCCATGGAAGAGGGAGCATTTTCAAATACAAGGGTGAACATTGTAGCAGATGAAACAGACTATTTCAAATAAATAAATAACTAAATAAATAGTGGTGAGCGTCACTGAGGAACGTGTAACTGAAAACACTGATAAACTACAAACATGGTGATCCAGAGATCTGACCTGTGAATTGGTAGATTTCATGGAGTATGTAGAAAACTTCTCCCAAATGTTTAGAAGGGGTTTTTTGCTTGGTTGGTTGGGGTTTTGTTGTTGTTTGGTTATTTTAAACATTTTTTTTTATTTTTATTTTAACACATGTGAGAAGGACTAACAGGAAGTGAAAAAATAAATGCATGTAAAAGGGAAAAAAAGTAAAGGTACGGAAACAACTTTGCCTTAAAAGCCCGCTCTTCTTTTATTGAGTATATGACAGGATGGTAACATGAAGACTGATTTTTTTTTCTTTTATTAATAACTGGAAACCTCTAAAACAAAGAGGAGGCAATGTGAGGTTGATGGAATCATGCCACAGAAGCCAGAGAGGAAAGTAGACAGCTGGGATTAAAATTTGGGACAGGAAGGGCTTGGAACTCCCAATGTCTCCTGGAGAAAAGAGAAAGGAAGGGAAAACAACAACAACAACAAAAAAACCCTAGTAAAAATCTAGGAGGAACCTCAATTTCCATGACTTCTGTAGTGTAACTATTCCCACTGTGGGCTAATTATTTTCCAGCTCTGTGACGATGTACAAACTCCTCAGGACCATAAGAAAGGCTTTAAAGGACCCATGAAAAGCTCATGTGAAGAAAACCCACAGTTCTTCTGTTGATTATACTCACTAAATAGGAGGCTGAACTTGTCTGGAAAATCAAAGAAAATAGAAAATGACTGTTCCAGTTATCTTTAACTGTGTCTCAGCATTCTTACTAACCACCCTAAGAACCCAAATACTGATCTAATCCATTTAGGTAATTTTTATGCATCTCTTCAGCTTTGAATGGTGCAAAGCACAGGCAGACAGAGGAAAACATCCCCCTGAGTCAGGATCAAGAGCCATCCCAACCATTAAACCACCTATTCTTGCACCATTTCACTCTGTCCATTTTATCCCCAGCTTTCTCTCTGTAGAAGTAAGAACACAGGGGGGTTTGCCCTTTTGCCAAAGTCCATGCAAATCACGATTATAATAAGAACAAATGGACAATAAAAAAGACAGGTAATAATATTTTGTTTCCATATATGTAGATCAAAAATTAATCTCAACTCAAGGCATTAAATGCAGGACATAAATATGAACTATAATCTGATTTCAAAGTAAATTTAACCTAACAACTATAATGAGGGAACCAGAGTGGTGCTGCCAGTCCTTCCTTTCTCTACTACTTAATAACTTTTACTTAGAGGAAAGAAATTGTTCTTGTCCTGTCTTTACTCTGGTGATTCTGCACAAAAGAAGTCTCAAGTTTGTCTCTGCAATTAGTGCTCTGTAAACCTAATGCATTGCTTCAGTAAAATAAAATTAAAAATCCATTAATGAAACCAAAAAGCAATCTGCCCATTCCAACAAAATATGTTTACTGAACTATATTGCTAGTCAGACTCAATTTTTGCTGCCATTACTGAGAGGGACATTGAAGAGTAAGAAAAATACATTCATAATCCAGGCAGTACTAGGCAAGAGTGTTCAAATGTTTTGTGATCATTCAATTTACAAGCTATAACTAGTGAATTATACACCCATTTCTTTAATAACAGGTTCACAGTTTTCTGATTATCATGTCTTCTTTTTATTGCAGATTTTTTATTTAAATATGTTTGAATTTCAATGGGTATTTAAGGAAAGTAAAGGTGGAATTGTTTTTAGTCACCAGATCTCATTTCACCTTTTTTTCACTTTTTTGCCCTAAGTTGAAATAGCTGTGTTTATCAGTTAAAGGAGAAATTATTATAAATAAATAAATAATAATTGCACCTAGCTTCATAGGAATACAGAGCTGAAAAAAGATCCCTCAACTTTCCAAAGAAATTATGGACATATTTTTTTTCCAGACTATCAATTGGCATAACTGCTCATGCAAATTTTTTGTGGTTTTAAGCACGCCTTAGAAAAGGTGGAATGGAGAATACTGGAGTGATTTGAATCAGCTCATCACAGTGCAAAATTCCAATGGTGTTCATATAACAGGACCTTAACCTGGGACCTTCAAGACACTTAATTCAGGAAGGAAGATATAAGTAGTCCTGCTTGACTGCACGGAAATGGAAATGTGAAAAATGAAATAATTTCCTGATAGAAGAAGGTATTGTAATCAAGGATTTTAGTCATAGCTTTGAAAGTGAGGTTTTAGGAGTATAATTTCAATACTGGCTCACAGGAATGCAATGAAGAAATTACTTCCTAAGCTTCTTTTTGCCCTAACATGAATCTGTTTCCTTAGTTGGATCTAATCTCCTTTTTTTCCTAGTACAAAATAAATAAATAGTTTGTCATATTGTGAGGAGGCAAAGATTAGAGGAAAAAGTTGTTTACATAATCTCTTGAAAAAAGATAGGTTTGTTATCTGCATAAATATACTAATTAAGGTTGTGTTATGCTTTTTTTTTTGTTTGTTTTGTTTTGTTTTAAATCAGCCTACAGAAACATTGAGGTAACAAATACTAATATAACTTTCATCCTGTGTCTCTTGGAAGGAATTTTTTTGCTGTATTTATAAATAGGGAGGGAAATGGTTTGCCTGTGTCCTTCTGGAAAAAAAGAAGTCATTTGTTAGTTTAGATGTAAATAGGTAATTAGATTGAAGTAACACTGTTTTCTCTGTTTTCCTCAAGCTAATTAGCCTTAAGTTTTACTTATTCAGTGTATGTGGTGTTCATATAAGAAAAAAATGTTAACATCAGTTAACATCCTAAAAAATTTGAGACTTCCAATGCAGCTGAAAGATGACTTTTTCAGAAGTCATACATTTCTACATAATCTCACCAATCTATGTGCAGTTAGTTTACAGTAATTAAAGGACAGATGTTCCCAAATGAAATCAGAATCATACTCTCAAAGTCTTCCTCAGTGGTTGTTGCCAATGAAGATATTATATTTCAAGATTTGTAAACACTTTGGCGCCTTATTCTAGCTGAACTTTGCAGTGTACAGAACAGATCAAGCACTTCAAAGCAGGTAACTCCTTCCATTAATTCAAAAGTCAAATTCTGTAACCTTTTCAAGTACAAATACACTTCTCCTACTCAATAAAAAACACCCTAATATAACAAACCTGTGACAGTCTTGTTTTTAAAATGATTGTAGAGTTTAAGTAATTATTTTGAATGACAGTATTATGCAATTCAGTGAACTTTTCAGATATTCCTGTCATTAGCCACAAGACAGAGGGAGAAACCACTTGCCCTTACTATAGTAGTTTATGATCACATTTCCAAGACAGAAGATAATTTTCCATGAATATTCTTCAGTTTGTGAGAAATAAATATTTAAGATCCAAAATTACCATGAGCTTCTCCTGGAACATCTCCCTACTTCTTTAGTCATTCTGAATTTTTGGGGTCTACTGCCTTAACATTTAAATAAAGTGACATATAACCTTCCCACTTACTCCTGCCCTTGGTGCTTGCTATACCGGTCTTGCTTTATTTAGACAATAGGACCCTCTCTTGTTTAAGATCTTATTTTCTATCCTATTTTTATTTCTCCAAGAGTTCAAGACTTATGACACTGTTCACTCTTCATGGTCTTCTTTATTAAACTAGTTGCACTATAATACCTAGTACTGGATATAGTTTACTGCTTTCAGTTGGAAAAACAGCTGTTATACACATTTTTATCTCCAGTCAAAATATTTATAACCAGTTTTTTTAAAATATGAAAAACAAAAAATAAAAAGCAGCATTGCAAAACCACAAAGACAAGAAACCTCTTGAAAACTTGGAAGATCTTAATTCATTTTGAAGCCAGTTCCCACAGCCAGGAATGGAGAAATGACATGGCTTTATAGTGATGCCGTTTGGGTTTTGCCTTTTTTTCTATGTTCTCTGTATTCTTCACACATATATTTGTAACTCTGTCACCTATTGTATTAGTAGCTAGTATTTCCCAGTACTTTTCCATGATCTTTCCCTAAGCAGAAAGACAAAACAAACTCCAGAGCTCCAAGCGCCAGGAAGTACAAGGCCCTCTACTACCTTGATTCTTGCTGGGAACCAAGGCTGAGAACAACTCCTTGAGATCCATTCTCATGGACAAAGTGCAGCTAGTGCTGAAGGGGGGACTCCAGAGAAGGGGCTTGACCTGGGGGGAATTGCATCACCACTCGTCCTCCTAATTGGTGCTTTTCATCAATTATGCTAATTTCCTAAAACCTATAAAAATGTACTTTCCCTGGGGGAAAGTGGGCTTTTGTGGACATCTTTCCATAACTGCCCCTGAAGGCCTTCACTAAAGAACCCCTTTTACATTACCACCTTACTAAAATTACCTCGAGTTTCATTTCCAGGCTGGGCAAAATGCAACAGTTATTCTGGCACCCCAGACGGGACAAGAGAATCTGGTACCCTTCCTCCAGAGACCGAAAATGTCCTCCAAGGAATTCTTTGCTACTGGCAATCAAAAGAATTCACTTCTTTAAGGAATGAGGTTGAGACATCATGGTTCCAAGATCCCGCTGGAGGTAATATAAAGGCACCTCTTTTTGTTGTGTAATATGTAGTTCATATCTGTGTGTGTATTGTAAATCTGTTTAAAGTCAGTAATTGCTAGCAATCCCGGGACAACCCGGCATGGTGCTGGGGCAATTTGCTTTTGGAGTGGTTTCTCAAAGTTTTTTCTTTTGCCGCTCTTCCAACCTGCCCCAGATCGGCTGGAGGGTGGGGCCAGGGAGGCAGGGTGTGCGTGTGTGTGTGTTTGCCATCGGCTGAGATTGTTCACTGGCGGAGAAAAGCAAACTACAATGCAAAAGTTTATTTCGGTTTAACACGCGCGGGTTTTGAATAGAAAGTTGGCCTGGGGACGCCTGGGCACNGCCCCTGGTCCCCGCCCGTGCTGGCCCGGAGGGGGCCGTGAGTGTGAAATCCGCGGCCTGGACCCTCAGAACCTCACCACCCTGGGCCACAGCGATCTTGCTGCTGCGGGGGACGGGCGAACAGGCAGAGTTGAGCCGCTCGAGGAAGCTGATGTCACCTTTGTAGGGGGCGACTCTATCGCGGTTTCCACAGTAACGAGTTTTGTTTTAGAGGGACCAGAGAGCCGCTGAGAGCAGCGGCNGAGCAGCGGCGCGGCCCGAGAGCCGGTGTGCCCGCATCGCGCCTCTGTCCCCGGGCCGTGCGGCGGGCAGCGAGCGCTCTTTGCGCTGTTAGACAAACAAAAGGGATACAGCGGGTCCAAGGAACAGGGAGCCGTTTTCCAAGCTTCCTTAAAACAGGCTTTAAGTGAGCAGAGTCCTGTGTTAACAAATANCACAGGTTGGCGGGAGGCGGGGAAGGAGCCCCCACTTCCCAGAGGTTTCACGGAGCGGCCGAGAAAAGCTGGACTCGCGCCATTGCAGGGGAGGAGGTAAGCGCCCCCACTTCCTATGTTCCATCCGTGTAAGGTTTTTTCCCCAAGATTTTACGGCAGGAGCGGCTCCGCAGACGAGGAGGTCATGCCCCCCATGACAGAAGAGAGGGACTGGCCGCTCTGAAAGGAGNAAAAGGCTGTTAGTACCAGAAGGGTAAGAGACATAAGACCTTTCTTCCAGCCTTTGAAATATGAATTAGAAAATTTATCAGTGATTTATCAGTTTCTCTATTTGCCAAACTCTTCTAAGAAGGATGCATTGGATTTTTGCAAAAGGAAAAGAATAACAGATAGTTTAGGATGGTTTACTGAATAAATATATACAATATGTACAAATATATACAATAGTATATACACCTATATTACTTATGGATGTTAGCCATTATAATTTATTGAGATTAGAGGTGATTGATGGTAGGCTTTGCCTTTATATCATATGTTTCTGTACATTATGTATAGCAAAATTGTCATCAGTCTGGATAAACAAGAAAATGCTTGGTCAACAATGCATTAAAGTACCTTAAATGTAATTTTAAACTGAATCAGCTGCTTTATAAGAATCTTCCAGGAGGTCAGTGAAGTATCAATTCCACAAATAATTTATGTAACATCCTAAATGATCAGATAACTAATCCTGAATGTCAATGTTTGACCTCATCATGATTCCTCCCCTCCTTCCCCCCACCCCAGCATTCAATCAGAGCACAAATGAAGAATGTACAGCTGGCCATGAGTCATCCTAATGGAGACAACTCAGTGAGCCACAGCTCTGAATAGGGGCTGATCACGATACTTCTTGGTAGTAGCAATTTTGTGAATGGTCGTTCTGGTATTTTTGTACCAAGTATGAGAGAGGTCCATGTTGGTCACACCTCCAGGTTGTTTTGCTGAATTGGGAGAAGTGCTCCCTGCTAATCTTCCAACAAATAGTTCATGATGAATTCATGGATCTGTGTCAGTAGGAGAAGCAAAAAACCCCCAAACACAATAATTATACATATGCAAAAAATATTCACAATGATCAAATAATCCTCTCTATAGTAGGGTAAGGAAAAAAAAAGAATATCAAACGAAACAATCAATCAAAACTTCTACCATTTTCAGTTTGTCCTGGTGAAGATGAGGTTAATAACCTGCTGGTGCTTTCCGAATCTCCAAATAAACTTTCAAAAAGCGAAGACGACCTGAGTGAAAATCTTTCTTTCATCTTGAAAGATATCAATTCACTAAATTCCCTGTACCTAAGGGGTTTGGAGGAAGAAAACTAGGCTGCTTTCCATTGATGTGTGATGTAACTCCTGCAGATATCTCTGGCAAGCAACATAAAGTACCCCAGCTAATTAAATTCAGTACTGTCAGTTTCCTCAGCAAAGATAGAAAGCAACAGATCAGATGTAACTTCACTACCTAAGAGAACTCTGAAGGGCTTCACCGTGGTTTTTATGTCTGAATTATAGTGTCTTACTCATTTGTCTACTGAAGAAATTCAAAGAAAACAAGCTCAGCTGGAGGTACGGAAGTCAGCCCTGCAGACAGAAGATCATGGAACAGATCCCACTGGAAGAAATTGTGAAACATATGGAAGACAGGGAGGTGATTAGAGACAGCAAGCCTGACTTCACCATGGACAGATTGTGCCTTACTAATCTGCTGGCCTTCTATGATGGAATAGCTGCATTGGTAGACGAGGGAAGAGTTATGGATGTCATCTGCCTGGAGTTTTATAAGGCTTTTGATACGGTTGCCCAGATCATTCTTTCTGCTAAAGTAGAGAAATACAGATTTCAGGACTGGACTGTTCAGTAAATAAGGAATTGTCAGAGTGGCTACATTCAAAGAGTTGTGGTCAATAGCACAATGTCGAAGTGGAAACCAGTGAGAAGTGATGTTACCACTCAAGGGACTGAATTGGGACCAGTACAATCTAATATTATAACATTTGAAATCAAACAGCACTAACAGTGGGACTGAGTACAGCCTCAGAAACTTTGCTGATAACATCACACTGAGGAGTGCAGTTGATTGTTTTGAGGGAAGGGATGGCACCCAGAAGTACTTTAAAAGACTGGGCTCATATGACCCCCGTGAAGTTCAGAAAACCTAAAGGCAAGGTCCTGCACCTGGGTCAAGGCAATTATCAGCACCAGTTCAGGCTGGGTGATGAATGGATAGAGAGGTTGTAAAGGGACTTGGGATGTTGGTAGATAAAAGCTTGGACATAAACTGACAGTGTGCACTTGTAGGCAAAAAACCAGTAATACCATGAGTTGCATAAAAACAAGTGTGACAACAGGTTGAGGGAGGTGATTCTCCTCCTCCACTCTCATGGTACCCCACCTGGACCACTGCATCCAGCTCAAGCAAAGCATGGATCTATTGGAGCATCTGCAGAGAGTGCAACAAAAATTAAACGTTTGAGGGCTGAAGCTCCTCTCCTGTGAAGACAGGCTGAAAGATTTGGGGTTATTCAGCTTGGAGAAAAGAAGGCTACAGGGAGACTTTATTGCAGCCTTTCAAGACTTAAACTGGGCCTGTAAGAAAGACCAAGAGAGACTTTTTACAAGGTCCTGTAGTGACAGGAGGAGGGGCAGGGGTTTTAAACTAAAAGAGGGTAGATCCAGACTGGACATAAGAAAGGACAAAAAGGGGTAGTGAGACAGTGGAAGAGGTTTCCCAGATGAGCTGTGAATATCCCNTTCTCCTCCTCCACTCTCATGGTACCCCACCTGGACCACTGCATCCAGCTCAAGCAAAGCATGGATCTATTGGAGCATCTGCAGAGAGTGCAACAAAAATTAAACGTTTGAGGGCTGAAGCTCCTCTCCTGTGAAGACAGGCTGAAAGATTTGGGGTTATTCAGCTTGGAGAAAAGAAGGCTACAGGGAGACTTTATTGCAGCCTTTCAAGACTTAAACTGGGCCTGTAAGAAAGACCAAGAGAGACTTTTTACAAGGTCCTGTAGTGACAGGAGGAGGGGCAGGGGTTTTAAACTAAAAGAGGGTAGATCCAGACTGGACATAAGAAAGGACAAAAAGGGGTAGTGAGACAGTGGAAGAGGTTTCCCAGATGAGCTGTGAATATCCCATTGCTGGAAGTCTTCAAGGTCAGGTGTAATGGGGCTTTAAGCAACTTGATCTAGTAAAGAGTGTCTCTGCCCATGTCAAAGTGGTTGGAGTGGATGATATTTAAAGGTCTTTTATTGTCCAAACAATTCTATGAAGTGTTGCTTCAACACATGGGGACTGTATGCACAATGGAATGGACAGTTTGAACTGTGTCTTCATTTTTATCTGATGTAGGTAATCCCTCAGAAAGCTGAAAGAAATGATGGAATTCAAAGAGAATGAGGAAGAGGAAAGGGAAAACAGCAACACAGAAAATAGTATTTTGAATCCTGTAGTATTCCAGTCCAAAAAGTATGTCACTGCTGGTCTTCTGTGCAGGGCTCTGATTACTTTGGGTCAGCCTGTCAAAGATGTTTGGCACCCAATTAATTTACAAATTAGGTGGGTACTGAAGTATTATTAAGATCAATTGCAAGTCTTCTCAGCATTTAAGATGTCTCTGAAAAGCCTGGCAGGTACCTATTTGCATATTCAGGAGTCTAAACAGCTTTGGAAAATATGCCCTTAACCTCTAAAACAGATTTTGAGAGAACCAAGAGCAGGCAGAAATGGTCAAAGAGAACAACTAATAACATGGAAGAGGATATGGATTTTAAGGAAGAAAGGATAGATGTGATGACAAAAACAAAGTTCTGACTGTTAGAAAAAGTGAGGTTTTATTTAATCTATCAGAATAAATAACCAAAGAAATAAAACATAAAACCTGGCATATATAGAGGCTGCTATCCACAGAAGCTCTCCCTATTAAAAATTTGCATCCTCTCTTGGAGTGTGTTTGCCACAAGATGTGTAAGATAGTACTTTTCAAAGTAAAACAAACTTCACAGTTTTTATATACATAATAATCATCACAAATTACAGTTATATGGGTTCAGAAAACCAGACCTGCAAAACCAACTAAATAAACCTCTCACCTTTTGATGTGTTTAATAAGCATTACTCTTATAGCCTGCAAAGGCAATCACAAACTAATGGAGTTAAGGAAAAGGTTCCTCTATGGTTCAGTTACTTCATCTTTGTCAACATTTCTTATGCTTTGTGAATACTGATATTGGTGTTCAACACTGACAGAGGTTAGATATAATCTTAATGGACCCTGTCCAGGCTCCTCCAGCACAGAAAATGTCATGTTTACATGATAGTTTTTGATCTTCCCCTGCTCAGTAACATGGCTGGTGAAGGATGCAGTGGAGGGGTGGTGACAGTCCTGGCTAGAGGTGTTCATTGGCTAGAAGGTGAGGGGGGGCAGCAGAATGGAACAGGCATCTTATTGTAGGAGAATGGATGCAAAGACAACAGGGACATTAAGAGTGGTTGAGATTTATCATCACTGACTTGAATGATTCCCAGATTGCTGAGGTTGAGACAATCTTCCTGAGTGCTGATGTTGATCTGGCTTTGCACAAGTGATTTAATGTCTTTATACTTCAGTCACTCTAAGTATACACCATCCACAACACATATATTCTTCTTCTAGCTCCAGTCCAGCCATGTGGTGAGATTGGATCTGCTCTCGCTCCCTGCATTTCCTCTATTTCTTTTTGCTCACTATCTGCTACACCAGTTCATTGCACTGGTATTGATCCTTCTCTTTCTTTCTGTCCATCAGTTTCTTCCCATTTCTCATCTGCTGCCTAACACACTCAAGGCGTGTTAAGTAAATATTTTTCCCTTTTTGTAAAAAAAAAAAAAAAAAGGAAAAATAGAATAATAAAAAAAAAATGGAGAAGGTGTCTAATTTTTTTGTCCTATTCTCCTGCACTGCAAGAAACCACTTTTGTCCCTTCCCAGGGCAGCACAGACAAGAGCAGACCTTTCCAAGCTACTCATACCTTCAAGTCAGGACCATAAAGCCCACATTGCCTCATTTTGGGCCATTGGGTCATCTACCACAGGCATAGTCTACAGGATGGACCTGTTTTTTGATAAATTCAGTGCTAAATTAGCATTGAACATGACTTAATAAATCAAGCAGTCTCCTGTCTTCTACAGGAGAATGGCACTCACTTTTCTTACAATAGATTTAATCATTCAGGAAAAGTAATTTTGATAACAGTTCCAAGATTTCTTGCAATGACACTGGCCTAGTGTGGAATTTCATGTTAAGATTAATTCTCGTACATTCTAGGTATTTTCACTTAGCATCCCAGCTCTCAAGAGCATCTTACCTTTGTTCTTTTACCTTAATTGACCAGTCACTTCACCTAAGAAACAATGAAACTTTCCTCTGCTTAGGCTTCCTGGTCTCCTGTTATTTCTTTGGGTCCAGCAATTAAGGTGCTTTTCTATTTTTGCCCTGGCTGCAGTGTGGAGTTGAACACCTGTTCCACTTCCCCCAGATGTTTGCATTTCAGGGACTGGCAAAGGAATCTCCAGTTGCATAGAGATCCTTAATGCAGAAGCACTTGCACTTTAGCTCTGAGGACAGCAGCTGAAATAGATGGAGATTATTTTCAAGCTCTTCTATAGAGCATTCCCAGAAATACCTGTATTTACTCCACCAGACTAACTAGAGAAAGTTTAAAAGAAAACCCACTGGCAACAACTTCTACTGCAGGCAGAGGCTGCATCTCTCCATTTAGAAATCTCCTTATTCTCATTAGTGTAGCTTCATTTCAGGCTGCCTGAGAATGTGAAAGCCACTCACATCTGCAATTGCACAAAAAAATCCCTACTACCCCTTCTTTGAAATTAGAGGTCAGAGCAGATGTTTTCAAGAGAGCTATCAGACAGTGTATAAATTCTGGTTTGATTTACAGATCTTGCTGGCACAGTTCTGTCAGTGGCATTACCTTCAGTTATTCCTGCACAATACTTAAGTGCAATAAAACCTAATCCAAAGGCAAAAAAAAAAAGTCTTCCAGGACATCAAAGCTTTGTCACTGCCATGATAAAATGTAATATCCAGCTTTAACTCACTCTAGATCATTACAATCCAACAAATAACATAGGGAAAAAGCCAGAGAGACAAATACTTGGAGAGAAATAATGCCTTATTACAGAAGTGGGAAGATTTTCACTGCCTGTTCCTTTGTCCTTTATAAAAATATATCTCCTGATCCTGATGTTATACATTTATACTGAGAGTCATCTGAACACTGAGGTCCTGGCTATAATGTATGAATACTGATAAAAGTACTATGGGAAAGTGAAGACCTCCTACACAGGTCTTTAGGTTTTTGTTTTGTTTAAAGTATTTTTATGAAAAATTACCCTAACATGTCTCTTTTCAATATTTTAGTAGGGCAGAGGGTGTAGAAATGATGCAAGGCATTAACAAACACAAGTCTGTGCCTAACTCTTTCTCCCAGCCCCATCTCTAACACATTTAAAAAGGAACCCTCAAATGTAAAACCATAGTAGGAACAACTGGCTGAAGAAAACAAGTCCCTGGGAAAAATATCCTGAAGTCAGGGAAGTAGTAGGCCAGATTTTTATCTGTTGTGTGTGTAGTAAAATGTCTTCATTAATGGAAGTTAATTATGCCTATTTTTTTACCCAGTAGTCACATCCAATGTGAGTCTCAAGAGCAGATGTTGCTTCCTCTATCTCACTAGGGAAAAAGAAGTTCCTTTCCTGTTCCTGGATAGATAATGTAAAGATCTTCAATGGAAAAAAAAGGTAAATGGCTGAGAACATTTAAAGAATTATGTAATAAAGACAAGGTTCTTAATTTTATTTTTGGTGATAGCACCACTATGTTTTCAAACCATCCCATAGCTGCTGAGTGAACAGCTGGATCAGCATTCTCAAACTAGGAGAGAGAGAGACTTACCCAAACTTTTCTAAATAAACCTGCATATAACTGAGCATAAATGTTTTGTTTTGTCAAAATTAAGGCTTGGTTGAAACTGAAAATATTCTAGTTCCTGCAATCTGGAGGTAAGATTCCTGGGGTCAAGATTACCAAATTGCCTTCACAAAGACAAATGTCAGTGTTGGATAGGAGGTCCACTCCTCCCAGTTCTCTTTCAACAGACAATTCTAGCCAAGGACATGTTCACAGTGACGATTTAGCAAGTAAGCAGAGTGAATAAATCTGGGTTCTGGTGGGCAGTTTAACTCCGTGGTGGGTTGCCCTTTGTCTGGCTTTCAATTCCTTCCCCTGAAATTAATGCTGTAGTAAAAGTAACCTGTCTCTCCTCATCCTCAAGAGGAGGCCATGAGTCCCAGGTGGTTTCAGAAGCTTTTGAGTTTCTTTTACCTATCTCCCTAAAAACAACACTTGATATCTGATTTTTTAAAAAATTATTTACTTGTGCCTGAGGAGAGCCCACCTTATTTGCAATTCCTTTCTGTTCCACTCAGGCGTGCTGGCAAATGGGGAGTCCGAATGCTCGGAGCAAAGGTCAGTGACGCATCTGCTTTCCTGGTCTTGTTATTACCAGTATGCTTTTGCCCAGCTTCTGTTGTTCCGGAAATCTTTCAAGCATATAATGGGTAAAGTTGCCTCATATCTAAACCTTCAGCTCCAGCTGACACCTCAGTAATTTGTTTCCCATAGCAACTCATTTGGGATTCTTGACCTTGATGGAATGGCTAATGCGGCCATGTGGCCAACTCGGCTTCAGTGCTGCGGAGAGATTGCGAGCAAACCATGACAAGTGCGTTTGTTTTTGTGTTTGGTGCCTTCATTTTATTAACCCTGGTTTGCTCTGGGTTCAGCAACAGTGCCCCATAGCAAAAGCTTTCTCTCAGATCTCTTAGTTTTAAAAAGAGACACATTTCTTGTTTTAACAGGTTGATATAAAATCAGACACTGAGGGCACCTGCATTTTCTGAAGGTTAGATGGAATCAGGGTGTTTCTGGTTTAATTCCAACATCTCTGATAAGTTCCTTATGAGCAGCATTGCTTACTTTGCAGAGGCAAGACAAGAGCCAAGCAACTCGAAAACACAGTTAAGTGTAAGTATTTCTGAAGATTGTTGTAGTATAAATCAGCAGGATAAACTTCATATTCTCTGTTAGTAAGAAAATCTATCAACTATATAATTCAGGAAGCAGTTTCTTATTGGTGCATTTGGTGTGAGTGCAAATTTCCCATTGTCTTAAATAAGCCATGGTTTTGAAAATACATTTCCTAAATTAATGTTTTTCCCTTTTTTTAAAGTAGATAATGTTTTTAGGATTTGTAAAAAAAAGTATTTTTATGAGTGAAATGTTCTTTATTTTTTTTCCTGAAAAACAGGAGCAACAGAAAATTGAAGAAAAGAAATATTTTGCCAGAAGATCAGAAAAATTCCATTTAGAAATGCTTTAAGTGAACTCATGAGCCAGTCAGTCCACTAGACTCCAGCTCCTCATTTCATGGAATGAATTTCCTGTTTGACTAAAATACCCAGAATATAGAGATGATAGTTTAATAGATTATGACAGCCTGGATGAAAAGAAGTGTCAGAATATCATGAACAAAAGAATTTGTCATGGAGTTTGACTCACAAATAGGAAGAGGCTATATTAGGTATCAGATGTTTAACTTGCATAAAGCAGAGAGACAGCCTTACTAGATTTATTAATTAAAAAAACCAAACCCAAACAACCACAGGTTTTTCTTAATGAGATGCTGTTGAAAAAGAGTGCAAAAATATAACTGAAAATATTTCCAACATTATGTGTTTGGTGACTCCATTTGAAAACAAAACTTGTATATTACACTGATTATAATGAAAACTGTATTTTTGATTTAAAAGGAAGGAGAATGCATGTTTGCATGTATGTGTGTGACAGGGAACATACTTCCTCCTCAGAGCTACACCAGGATTTACTGACAGAAAGGGGACTTGGATACTGAAGAGGAAATGAATTTCAGATCCTGTGTTAATGGATGATGAGGTAATCAATGGTTAAACTCTGCTTCATGCAACTGTTTCACTGTGCAATCCTTAAAATTTCTTTTGATACAAAAGTAGTGTGAAAAAAAACCCACACAAAAATAGAAAGAAAAAAAATGAACAGAGCTGAAGCCATCATGCAACATCCATCATACCCACAGGATAAAAACAGTGAACAGCCTGTGAACAGTAATTGTAACATAGACTACAGTCAGCAGAACAGCTGGAATGAGAAATCAATTATTCAGCTAGAAAAGACAATGTGCAATTATTACATTATGAGTAATTAGTATATGCTGGCTTACATCTTACAAGCCTGCACTTTCAGAAATGCTGTGACTCGGCAAAGAAAGCAACAGAAAGATTTCCTGGGTCTGCCCTGTGCCATTGTTTAGCAAACAAAAGACCCTCAGAGAGCACAGAGCTTTCTGCTTACACAGCTAAGATGCCTATCCAGCCATGTTTCTGAAGCTGGCTTGCAAGTGGAATAACAAAATTCCATCACCTTTGTACAATAATATCAATAATATGTACTTAGTACCTTTCAAGCCAGAGAAAGTAACAGTCTTTATACAAAATCATTCACATATATCCTGATATAAAATTAGTAGCTGCAAAAAAACCCCATCCTGTATCCCTGTGTCCTAACTCTTGTCTTGGCTACCTCACTGTAGTGCTACTTTAGCACTCTCTTTCTTCCAAAATAGTGCATGTGATGTACTGATTCATCAGGGGTGTTAATTATCTTGGTCTGAACTGAGCCAATGCTTGAGTTTCCTAACTTTACCGCTGGCATATGAGGTCACCTTTACTTTGTCCTTTATTCTGTAGTACACCTGCCTTTTTACTATCGCCTACCTATTACTTTTGATTTTAAAAGAAAAAAAACCTGAAAAACAGCAACAACGACAAAATAAAGAGCCAAATAACTTTTCCTTATTCTTTTCTGGAACCACAAGGCTACCCAGAGTGAGAGAATGGTGATGTCTTTTATACTGACAGCAAATCTTGCACTGCTAGATCAGCTGGGCACAGTTTCACAGATCATTCCCACATGGAAACATGCATATGTTCTGAAAAGCACCATGTCATTTACACAGTTCAAGTGGGTGCAGGTGAAAATTAAACAAACATCAGCTCTAAGCAGCTTCTCGGCTTTCCTTGCATTTAACAGATTGGCCTATGGTGTACAGAAAAGACTATTGTTACTTTTAATCTCCTTTCAGTGTAGGGAGCTACTGTTCTCTCTCCTGCACTGATAACACACAAATTGCTTATCCTCCAAAACAGCCTTCACCTGACCACCAACTGCACTCTCCTCTTGCCAGGCTTCTGATAATCTCTTCCCACTCGTTTTTCAGTCTGTTGTGTTCAGCTTAAGGCATTTCTGTGGCCCCATACAGACGGAGAATTAAAAAGGATCTTTTTTTTCCTTTTTCTTCCACTGCTCCCCTCCCCACTTTCCTGTCTATCTGTGAGGTGAAAATCCACTGGGGGGAAAAGGAAAGAAAAAACAGTGATGGTACTAACATGACAACTAAAGCTCCAATTTCAAATCACATTGTGAAGGTTCACATGTGCTGCGAAATAATTTGAGGGCACAAAGGAGTCCAGATTCTCAGCAGTGGAACCTGGTGATATCTCAAAATCTGCCACCATGGCTCCTGGCTTGTTCAGCTGAAGCCATTTGGCAACAGCTAATATATAACTTTCTGAAAATACAAGTGTCCTCTCTTTCTTTAACTCTGGTCACCACATAAGTCAATGAGAAATCCTTATTCTGAATGCTGTGTAGCAAGATTATTTCTGAACAACAAAGACAATAAAAACATGATGTAGAAAATTGCAGGAAAACAAGCAAAATAAGGGTGTTTTTTTCTTTACTATGTAAAAATAAACTGGAAACCAAAAAAATTAGAGTTATCAATTTATTAAAAGAAAATCAATGGAATTTAGTTTTTTCCCCATGTAATTAAAGAGAATTAAGTAACTGGAGTGGGAAGAAGTTACATGCTTTTTATTTAGGGGAACTAAATCACAGTAAAATCTTGCCAGGCAAGTTTGATTTACTAGTTCTGTTGAAACTCATGTGGCTTCCTAAATATTGAATATTGCTTAATATTAGGTATTCCATCTCTGCCTTGTGATGAGCACACAGTGAAAGAACTGTTCATCAAGAACTACCATGAATTAAATGAACTCTTCAGAAACTCTGATGCTGCAGAGAAGGGACCCAACTTCAGATCCTCAGGACTCACTCCCTGCTCTCCTGTGGAAGCTTTTTAGCTGGAAGTCAGGATCAGTGAGGCACAGGCAGGAGCTTCTCTGCCTCTCTGGCACAGCAGTGCAAAGTATGAGTCTAAGGACAAGTCAGAGGAATGATCTTACAAATTGCTTAGCTGCATCCTCAAGATGAGAAGCAGAGATGCAGTGGGACCTCAGAGGGGTGGCTGCCAGGCCCAGGCACAGCTGATCAGGATTCCCAGAGCTTGCTCTGTGCTGCTGTCTGCCCCTGCAGTTACCGCGAGCGTGTGCCAAGGCGCTGACTTGGAGTGAAGGAGGAGCGTGGCTCATCACCCGAGCAGCGGTGTGGGCTGTGGAGAGCCTTCTGTGGGAGATGATTCATCCTGACACCTATGTTAGCGTGATGATATGTTTTTCCAGAAATGTCCCAAGCACTTTACCATGTGCCAATCCCATTCCTTGGGAAGACTTCAAATAAACTGAGTCAGACAAAAGTCAGTCTGGTTTCTAGGGAAATATGACAAGATCAGGGCAGTGATAACCTGTCACTGAGAAGTGGATAGGGCATGACTGGAGCAAGTTTGCATTTGTATTCCTGTGTCTGGGCACACAGATGGAAGGGAGTAGGAAATTCTGTTGTCTTTGTTCTTTACGGGTCAGACTGAACCATCCCAGAGCAATCCGCCCCTCTCCTGACAGGATCTTTGGCACCCGCTAAATTCTTTCTCTGTTACCTTGAGGTCCTGTGCCTGCAAAGTGCCAGCAGGCACTATCAGACTGGGGAGTGAGAAGGGGCACTCCAGGGGTGAGATAGACAGGACAAGAGTGAAGGCCTCATACCCTACATTAAATAAACAGGCTTACTCTGCTTTCCTAGTGGTTTGCGACAGCACCTGCTCCAAATATTGTGGCTACTCTTTAGAGGCAGAAAAATGTGCACTTGGCACCAGGAATGGTCATGGGCACCAGTTTCCAGGACTCACTATACTGCTGATTTCCAGAGTATTATATCACTGCTACCTCTCATGACACAGCCTGGCTGGTCTCTTGGCACACTTAAACCGCTCAGCAGCTCAGGTCTATCTCAACCTGCAGTGTCAGAGCCACCTGAAAGAAACACCTGGTTTCTGGAAACCAAAGCAAGGTGGGTGTAAGAGTTCTGTTGTGACTGGAGCAGGGTTGGCCATGGCCTCATGTCTTACAAAGACTAGAGTTGTCTCTAGGATTGCTGGAAATTTCAAACAACATGAGTATGCTGGTGATGACCAGAAGGGATAAGCAGCTTGTTCCTGAGTTTTCAAAAATCAAGGCATAAGAATGAAATTGAAAAGTTGGTTGTGTTCTGACATTAGATCACCTGGTCAGAGCATGATGCTAAGGTCACAGGTTTTGTCTCTGTATGGACCAGTCACTCGGGCATAAGAGTTGGACTTGATGGGTCCCTTCCAACTGAGACTGTTCTGTGACTCTGACACATAGCCAACTTGAGCAGTTCTAGTCTTCCAGCTGCCTTCAGAAACGAACTGAAGAGCATGGTGAGGGCCAGGGCTAGGATGCCCTGATTTCTTTCTGACCATCCTCCAGAAGCTGCAGCAGCATTGCTAACCAAAGAATACTACTGCCAAAAGAGTGAAAATTTAGCCTAATGTCCAAAATTTGTTGCAGTTCCCTACTTCTTAAAAAATCTGTTTGTTGTCAGCTACTAGGCACCCTTGTAGTTACCCAAAACCTGGCCATGCAAACCCAGTAAAGCCAGCACTGTTACTTCCTTAAATAATGCATTTGGCTGCATCCCGTCATACAACTTCATGCTGATATGACCATTTACAAAGTGCAAAAGTGAACCACAAGCATCAGAATGATGCATTTAAATAGAGATGATTTTAGACAAAATGTCTGTACTGCACTTCCTAATAAGGCAGTAGTTTGGATTAAAATAGACTCCCCAGTTTTGAGCTCAATTATTTTAAAACCAGAATTTAAAATCAGAGACATGTTCTATGTAAATATGTAGGTCAAAGACTAGTCCTACTTAAGTAATCCTGAGAAAGGAAATAGTGAGATAATTATGGAAAGTCAATAGGCAGTTTTAAGAGTCACAGTAGTTTCAATTAGTTTTTTTAGACAAATAAAAAAACTCAAAAAATAAATCTAAAAAATTAAATTGGCATTTTTACCTGCTTTTTAATAAAGTAGTTTGAAGTGATTTTGTCTTCATATTTTAATATCCAAAAGTTGTAGCAATCTAAAATAACATCTAGTGTTTTGTGTAAATACACGCTGCAGCCACAGGGCAGAAGGTCTCTGGCTAGCACACTCCCTGTGACCGGTGGGCACTCACGAGAGTGGCCGCCCCCAGATCTCTTCCAAGACCTCCGCAGGCAGCGGTGCTGGTAGGGGTTTGCAGCTCCCTGCAGCAAGCTGTGGTATGGCTGGCACGGGAGCAAAGCAATATGAGGATCCGAGGCAAAGGAAACAGAGGGATCACTTGTATGAGTTCCAAGGTAGTTTATTACCCAGGAGGAGTCAGGGACAAGTGACAAAAACTTCAGCGGGAACAGCATCTTTTAAAGAGGGGAGGGTATAAGGGGAGGATACAATCATCAACCAGTGGGGTTCAGCAAAGGGAGGAGCACAAAGCTGAGGTCAACCAACAGGGACTAAGCAGGGCAGGGAGCAAGCTTTACAGTCTAATCACTTACTGAGAAAGGCATAACAGACAGGGAACATTCTGGAACAAAAGAGGTGTACTCAACTTGACAGACGGGGTAGGAGGCATTACAATGGGGATTGACAGGGGCATATAAGGGAATAAGGGAGGTGCTGGGGAAACTGACATGGGGATTGACAAACACTTGGTGGGAAAATATTGAACAACTTAGGGCTGAACCACTAGGGGAACAAAATGGGGTACATGGAGCAAACCATTATGATCTGATTAACAACAAACATTAAAGAAATACATTAAAGAACAATTATAAATCAGCAAACCACCACAGTTTTACACTGGGATTAAGCAAAAATTTTATCTCTTCCAAGAGAATTTTTTTTTTCCGGATTTTGGGTCACAAAAATGTTTATCCAGAACAATTTTTTATGCACATTATTCATTTTCTGGGGTGGTGAGGAGGGAGCAGGGGGTTTGCGAGTCTACTCAATGTGAACAATTATTTGTGTAATAATACATTTTGGTGAATTTATTATTCTATATAGCTGGCAGAACAGCTGCTCTTCCCCCTGGTATCCCATGACAGGATGCATGGGAACAGCTCAAAGCTGCATCAGAGGAGGGTCAGTCTTGACATTAGGAAGCTTTTATTCACAGAGAAGGTGGCCAAACACTGAAGCAAGTTTCCTAGAGATATGGTCAATGCCCAAGGCCGGTCAGTGTTTAGAGGCATTTGGACAATTCCCTTATCAACCTGCTTTATCTTTTGATCAGACCTGAATAGGTCAGGCAGTTGGACTCATCTGGAAGATGATTCTTGAAGGTCCTTCCAACTAATCTCAACTATTCTATTCTATTCTATTCTATTCTAGTCTATTCTATTCTTTCATTTTCCACTGTGACTGTTTCCATGGAATTGCTAAGAATGTCCATTTCTATAAACCATTTAATCCACAAAATTCTACCAAGTTCCTCAACATCATTTAGTTCAGAACAGTGGTCTTTATGGACTAATATCCTAATGATTCAACAGTGTCAGACTATTACAGACCATGTGTTCTTTCTAAAAGAAAGAGCCTATGTGTGTATATTGTTCTAGTGTACTTTTGAGATACATCTACTGCTTGTGGCAAAATGAATTGGGCCATCTATTTAGTTTTAATTTTGTGATCATATGAAGGATATGGAAAAAGATGGAGTGCTAATTTATTCTAAGCACTTTTGTTGATGACATACAGGTTGCTAAAAATGCTGGAAAGTCAGATCAGTTTTATAAGCAATTAAATGGGGTCTGTTGAAAGGTAATTAATTTTATGATAGAGGTAAAGCAAGGTGGTGCTATAATATTCTTGTATCTCTGATGGTAGTAGGAAAAGATAGTTCACTGACTATTAAATGTTTCCAAGTGTTCAGGTTCCATAGCATTATTTATATTTCAGGTCTGTTCACTGTTTTGCTATTAAATGTGGATGGTTAAATGTGCAATTTATTCAGGCTCTAATGAATATTTTATATACCAAGGCCTTGATGAAAATTAGCTATTCACTTAATAGACAGAGGCTATCTTCTGCTCATTAGCATTGTGACCAGCACATGTGTATCAGGGAAAGCAAATCTCCCTCTGATTTCCAGAGAAGATGAAGGAAGAAAAGACTGAAAATGAGCCATAGCTGGTTTTCTTAAAGACTGAATGTGGAGAAGTTGAGAATGCAGTTAATTACTTTCACAAAATACAACTGGGATATTCTGCAAGATATGTAATTAGATTATACTCTCAGAGCAGTAAAAGTCAGAAACAAATAGGAGAGAAAAATCTATTCTGAGCAAGACCAGGAAAAAGAGATCTAGGAGTGTTTTGTTGCAACCTTACATCCAGCTTTAAGGTTTACATATAAGGAAATTTTGAAAACTTGCAGTAGACAATTATGAACAAATGAATTCTTTCAAACAGTCATTATCACACACTCTCTCTTCCAAAACTAAGATACTGTAGGTATTGGTACATGTGTAGTCTGAGCAGCCACACTTCTTTGAGAATATTGTTAAATTTGGTATCTTAAACAGATTTTCTACAGAAAAAATCACAATCTAATTAACTGTTACATAAAAAAGGATGACAGATCATATAAATCACTAAATCACTTTATTTTTGCTGGGTCTGTCAAAAGTTGTAAAGGTGCATTGTAGGCTGAATGTTACCCTTTATTTGTAACATCAGTCAAATTATGTTCCTAATCAATATCCATTCTATTTTTTTTTTCCTTTTAAGGAGTTGATTCTTATTTGTTTCCTTCATAATCTTTTAAGATTTTTCTTTTTCAATGAGGGGACTTTCTATGTCCTTTATTAGTCCTACTGATTCCTTTAATTCCTTCTTGTTTTGAATTGTCCTTCTGGAGAAATGTTCCACCAATGCCACATAGTACCTTAGATGAGATCACATAGGACGGGCCACTATGCGGAGCACAGGCAGGGACTACAACATGATCTGAAATACTACAACCTTATTCTTTGTGCATTCCAATATAAAAATTTTCACTGCAGCTGAACATTGAGGAGAGATTTTTAGAAAAGCCTTTGCTCCTTTCTCCGTCCACTGCTGCTAGTCTTGAATGCTGCAAGGTTTGAAAAGTGATTTAAGAGGTCCTTGTGCTTTATTACTTTATTTTTTTTTTTTTCAGCACAGAATTTCATTTGCTATTTAATAACCCATTTATGTAAGATGAAGTCCCTCTGAAGCTCATCAACAGGATCTTTGTCCTTGAGTAAGGTTGTAGGAATAATTAATATTTTGGTCTGGCTGCTAAACAAAAACAGATTAGCATTTAAACAAGCATATAAATGTTTCATTGTTTCTTTCCAAAATGAAAGCCTGGGCTGAGTAGGTTACTGTAGTAGACAATACTCTCACGGAACCTCAAATGAAATACTCCAGTGCCCACGTATTTTGAGGAATCAAATCCATAAAGCATTAGCTACCCAAAACTTCTGGGAGAGGTTCACCAACAGAGCTTCCAACAGTTCACATTTTGTCAGAGCCTAATGGTTAGAGTATTCAAATAATTGAACTTTCTCAGAGGGAAATAGAATAATTATAGTATTTCATCTCTTTATGGCATGTTCTAACTACTGGTTTAGATCAGTTTTACTAGAATTGATGGTCTAGTTCTTCAACCATTTTTTTCCAGAATGATCTGATCGACATTGAACACTGCAGTTGTGAAGAAAATCAGAAATTGTTTTGGCACAATAACTCTTCTTGTCATGCATTCCCCTGTGATTCTTTTCTTCTTTTACCTTCCTATCACCTTCACCTTTCTCTAACTTGCCATCTGTAATGGTAATAACTAAATAAACTAAGCAAAAGCCAGGGAAGTTAATTTTTAAGTCCTTGCTATGTTGAAAAATTACTGTTTTATCCCAGTTTTCCCACTCTTTAATCCAGTTCATTGCTTTATCCTAGTGCCACAGCTTAAAATGTTTTGTAACAAATATTTTTGAAAGTGTTCTCTAAATCTTATTTCTTTTTACTTATTAATTAAGTAAAATTAATCTTATGCAAAGTAAAATAAAGTAAATAATTAAAAAAAAACCTCGGGTCATCTCTAATTTAAGGGCTATTTCAAGAAAATAGGAGAAATTTGGTGATCACTGGGCCTTGTGATTGCTAGATACTGGTGGAGAAAGGGTTATTTATTTTCATGCATGAATTTCCATGGTCCATCTGTTTCACTGCATGAAGATTATTACATTTTGAAAAATACAAATAAACATTTAAGACCTTTAATAGTTATTTGCCTGTTTATTTCAAAGGCAAATGGTGGTAGTTTAGTCAGGAAGGTTCACGTTTGCTGTATATGTGATGGTTTACATGCAGTTCACTTCTGCCAATGACTTTAATGATGTCAGAGGGGTTGTCTGCAGACAGGAAGAGTTTGTGGGACCAGGACCAAAAGTCGTGAGTCTTGGTTCTTTCAAGACTAGTCCTGTAAAAGCTCAGAGTGTTTCTAAACTATGATATTTCCAGACTGTATGAAATATACACTGAAAAAATCTGAGATATTCATGAGGTGCTAGCTGTCACTTTTGATTTAGAAGACCAGCTTGAGTGCTCCATGAAATGCTTTGCTCTTGTAATGCAGAAGTTAGAGCACTGACCCGGGGTGGGAGACATCCACCTTCCACTTTCTACTTTGTTAAATGGAACTAATTCCCCCTTCCCTCAGCTCCAAGGTAATACCCAGTGGTAGTGCCTGAGGGAGGATGAGCCCTCCATCTCTTATCATGCCACTTCCTGGCAGAGCTTGAGAAAGTTCAAGATCGATGGATTTAAACACACTGAGGAAAAATTGACTGTGTTCCCTGGTAGCTGGCATTCACATGAAAGAGCAGCAATTTTTCTATGTCCGAAATAAAAAGGAAAATAAAAATGAAAATAAGAATTAGAAATTATTAGAAATGCAAGGAAAACATTTAGAGGACAATTGGCTCAATTGTGAATGGGAAGGAATTTCTCAGTACTATCCATGTGTACCTGTCACCCCTTTGGGAGTACAGGACCAGGCTTACCTAACAGCAGCTTCATCCCATAATCAGGGAGATTGTTAAAAGATACCTATCCAAATCTTGCTGTCAGCTATGATTCATGACCTTTGATACAGTAGGTAAATGAACAGAAAGTGAGATTTATTTAATGCTATATAACAAGCCTTGGGGTTAGAAGTCCAAGCTCTCTGACACAGTCAGCCTTAGTCATTAGAAGGAAGCTATTTCAGTAATGAATTATTACAACCCTGGGAGTACTTTGGTCATGGTTCATCACCATGGTACACTGAGGACCTTAATAGTGTCTTACAATGTCAATATGTGCTTTATTTAAGGTTCGTATCATTTTAGCCAGTCAGAAAGGATAAAACTCACCCCTGCGCAGCAGGTCAGAACATGGCCTATTCATCTTACTAGTCCCACAAGAGTCCTCAAAATGCTTTTTTAACTGAGATGGAAGTGACACATAAAGCTTCTCTGAGGTCTTTTGCACACAGATGGATTTCAGCTGTGAATAGGAAGTCACCAGTTTGCAAATAAGTTATTTGATGGAAAGTTCTGCCATCAATCAGATTTGCTAAATTACATGAATAATTCCTCTAGCCTTACCTACAATATCTGAATCTTGTCTTTCAGTATAGTTTTGGGCAAGCAAATTTCATGGAAAATAATGGCAGAAAAAGAACAGCAAGAATGGAGCAAGGGATCATTTAGATTAAATACTTTGGTTTATCTCACTTTAGGCCAAAGTATTCAACATCAGGCATCCACTTTCTGGAGGATGGCCAGAAAATTAAATTTCTATTAACTGCTTAAAGCCATTATAGCTTCCTCATTCTTTCTATGATTTATGCCAAATTTTGCTTTTGAACACTTCTAACCTCTCACACTGGTGCTCATTCCAGTTCCTAATTCCATCAACAGAGTTTCTGTTAAGAGCCAATCTAGACTGTGATGTTGCAGTATCCTGAAATGACACAGGGGGATTGCAATGTCACATCTGTCAGGGACCACTGAGCAACCTCGTGGTCAGAAATGAATCCTGCTGGAGGAGCTGGTTAAGTGTCCATTGGAAAATAACTGAGAAATGTGAAAGAGTAAAAAATACTGAATGCCTCTTTCTCTTTCTATGTGGTCATCATAGATTATGTCTGTAAGATTTCCTCTGGAATATATAGTAATAGAAATATTATATGTATTTCTTATATCTGGAAGATATGGTAAAAGGGAAAAAAAAAAGAAAGGCAAATCTTTTTAAAAAAGCCTTTTTTTCTCATTCAGAAGAGTTGAATGGCCTTTAACACAGAACTCAGAAGACTAAAAAAATNCCTTTTTTTCTCATTCAGAAGAGTTGAATGGCCTTTAACACAGAACTCAGAAGACTAAAAAAATGTATTTATTTATTTATTTATTTATTTATAGCATAGAAAAGAAGTGTCAATACAAGCTTCAGGCTCCAAAATCAGAAGAACTCAGGACAGGTATTATTTTTTTACTTGGTGCAAGCACCCATATGTGTGCACGCAAATTTCATCCTTCTCTTGTCATCCAGCACAGAGGAGATGTGAACTGACTCCAATCAGCTGCTTCTGAACTTTGAAATTTTCCTTTAGCCCTATGTGAGACATCAGTTTCATCATGAATAGGCCCTTGCTTCCCAATTAGGCCTGTGAGCAACAGGCAGAAGCATGAACAAAAAGTTCTGCTGGCAGAAGCAGGAGGAATTCCACCAAGGAATTTCATCCTTGACATGCCATATTGGATGAAAGCCTTACCAAGGTCTGCAGAAAATGGATTAAACCAGTCACTCATCTAAATGGTCTCCTGTGGCTCCCTTCATCCACACATGGCACATAGTAATGAAAACAGGCACTGTTACTTACTCTCTCAAGGTCCTACTTAGCCCAAATTGCAAAACCTGCAGCCTGCTTGTTATCCAAGTCTTTGATTAAAAATCAGGATTTAGATCCCAGTGAGGCTTCAGCTTGTTATTCTGTAATAATAATAATAATAGATAATCTTCTGCATTCAAAAAAATTTAGCCTTGATTGTTAAAGAAGAGATCTCCCCAAAACTCCAGGGAGGTATTTTCTTATTCAGCTTTTAGAAGCAGTAGTAATTTCATCACATCCCTTTTAATCCTCCATTACAAAGTGATGCATGAAAAAGAGTGCAATCAGATCATAGAACCATAAAATGTGCTCAGTTGAAAGGGACCCATCAGAATCATTGAGCCCAACTCCTGCACCTGTGTAGGACACCCCAAGAATCCCACCATGTATCTGAGGGTATTGTCCAAACACTTCTTGAGCTCTTTCAGGCTTGGTGCTGTGATCACTCCCCTGAGGACCCTCTTCCAGGGCCCAACCACCCTCTGGGGAAAAGTTTCCCTCGTTTCTAACCCAAACCTCCCCTGACTCCATGCTGTTTTCTCAAGATACTGGTCACTAGAGTGAAGAGATCAGTGTCTGCCCCTCTGCTTCCCCTCATGAGGATGTTGCAGACCAAAATAAGGTCTCCTCTTAGTCTCCTCTTCTCCAGGCTGAATAGATGATGATTTCAGCCACAGAAAATTATTTCAGCCACATCTTGTATGGCTTCTCCTCCAGACTCTTCACCATCTTCATGGTCTTCCTTTAGACACTCTTTAATGGCTTAAGGTCTTTCTATTGTGGCACCCAAAACTGCTCCCAGCACTGGAGGTGAGGCTGCCCCAGTGCAGAGCAGAGTGGGGCAATCCCCTCCCTTGCCTGGCTGGCCATGCTGTGCTGATGCCTCAGGACAGGGTTGGCCCTCCTGGCTGCCAGGGCCCTGCTGACTCCTGTTCAGTTTGCCATCAACCAGGACCCCCAAGTCCTGTCCCACAGCTGCTTTCCAGCCTCACTGCCCAGTCTGTCCCTACATCCAGGACTCCCCATCTCACATGCAGGATCCAACACTTGCCCTTGTTGATCTCCATACTCTTGGTGATTGCCCATTACTCTGATTTTTCAAGGTCTCTCTGCAGGGCCTCCCTACCCTCAAGGGCCTCGACAGCTCCTCTGAATTTAGTGTTGTCAGCAAACTTAGTACTCCTTCGAGATACAGATCCAGTATTAATGTAGATGCTGAAGAGAACTGGGCCAAGGATCTGAAATATGCCTTCTACCACCTTAATTTTCTCAGTCAAAATTTCACATATTGACTTTAATTTAGGGGGAATTATCTCTTGGAATGCCCCCACATCTTGTTGTACCGCTTTTGTCATCTCCCTCTGAAACACTTCCTGTTTATTCCATCAGTTCCCTGGTGCTGAAATACTGCAGCATTTGATTCCTTTACCTAATATTGTTAGGATTCAAGTCCCCCAAGATTTAGAGGTTTAAATACAAAATGTTTTAATTCAAGCCCGTCTCACATAAACTGTTATTGATAAGACCACAGTCACACACATCTGACTGTCACTCAGGTGTTTATGAAGGCAGAAATAAAAATCCCTTTCCACCTCAGTGTTAATCAATCTTTGTCACTCCACCAAGTTCTTCTATCTGATAAGCTCCCCTGTGGCTAGGAGAAAGGAAAAAAAAAGAATCCTGTAAATGGAAGCCCTGCAGCCCAAACCAGCAGACCGAAGGAAATGGGAATACAGCTGCATCTGGCAGCTGCTGCTTTTCAGGCCACCACAAATCATCCAAACACCGGCCACTGCCGGAGGTGTGCTGGCCCTTTCACCAACACCTCAGCTGCTCTCCTCTAGAGCCACCAGTTCCTGGAGCCCAAGGTGTGTTTTTATTTGTTCAAACCATGGTACACTTCACAATGCAGATTTATGTCTTTCCTTGCCCTTCTCACCACCCCCTGAGCCAGTCCTCACCGTAAGCGCTGTCACAGAGACAATCCCTGCTGGCTCTCTCTGCCAGCAGAGACAAAGCCTATAGGAGCGAGGCAGGAAGGTGATAATCCATCACAGGTGGCCCAGGCACTATTCCCATTGAAGGCTCATCTGTTTTTTGACAAATCTAAATTATAACCCAGAGGCTGCCCTCACCATTGTGATGCTCAAGACTGAACCTGCACTCCAGCTCAGGCTCCCTGTGGTCACTGCCAGTGTTTGCTCGAGTCCCGTGCTTAGCTGAGGTCGGGTGTTCTCTGTCTTCCTGACAGGAAAACAGGGGCATTCTCTGGATACAGGGACACAGACTGGGTGTGGGCAGCACCCTGAGATGCCCAGCTGGCGACTGGGCAGATGCAATCAGCAAAGCATCTTGCCAAGCAGTGTCCAGATGCATTGTTGGCTCTTTTTCCTCTCTCCACATGATGGTGAGGTCAAGTCATTAAACACCAACGTGTCCCCACAGGCAGGAACAGACCTTGGATGGTGCTGGGAGTTTTGCTAGCCCTCATACAAGTCACCTTCTGGTGCTGATGTGAGGGCTCACCTCACAGCAGAAGAGAGGAGTGGAGGAAAATGAGGCTCCTTTGGAGACTGGCAGAGACAAGAACTACGCAGAATGTCTCTAATGTCTTCAAACAAAAATACTTAAATGCAAAATTTCTTCTAGGATGCTGCCACAAATTATATGAGTAATTAGTGAACTATATGAGTAATTAGTAAATTATATGAGCAAAGGTAATTATATGAGTAATTAGGTAATTATATGAGTAAAAAGAAGCAAGAGTATAGGAATAACATTTTAAAAAAGGGTAAAGATGTGGCCTGGTGGCCAGCAAGTGCAGGGAAGGGGAGAGCATTAATAGAGAAACCTCATTCTTCAAAAGAATGTCTTTGAGCTTTGCAGGGAAAACTTTCTGAGTTTGATACAAAATATTCTGTGGTCACACACTGAGTTTATAATAAGGGAACTGCAAAGGTGAGGAGAAAAGGTAAGAGGATTGTTTTGGGATGTACCATGAGGGAAAACACAGTGTAACCCCAGTCTGTGTGACTCATGCTCAGAGTTTACACTGTCTCTTTATGGTGCAGGAGTGAGTGTGTCACAGCCTGCACTTTTCCATGGGAATTGGAACAGCACCATATTGGACAAGGTTGGCCCAAAGTGCCCTGTTCAGCAATTTTGTCAGAATGGCTCCTGCTGGGCTAGCAAATGTTGTTTTAACATGCAGGAGACTGTGACAATGCATAATGGCATTTGAGACACTGCTGTGCAAGTGATTATTTTATTTTTTTTTTCATGAAAAGCCCAAGATGGAGGCTGAGAGCCAGTGTTTTCCAGGTAGACACATGACTCAGAGCAAGAAGGGGTTTGTGATAAAGCCATGAACTTTTGGTCTCCTGACACTGAATGTTCCAATCTGAGACGGGGAAGGGGGTACCAGCACTGCTCAGGGCAGATGGGGACAGCTGGTAATTTGACCAGCACCCACACACCCAACATAACAAATACCAATATTCACTATAGCCCTCAAAGGCCTGGGATTGTGTGACAACATCTAGAATTTAAATACTTATAAACCCCTTTGCAAGGGCAATATATAAATTATATAATTATCATTTTGGTCATTGAATAGTTGGGAAAGATTCATCTAGTGATGTTGTTGTTTGTTATCAGGATGGATATAATCTGCCTACTGGTGCCATTTACCTGTGTTTTGGTGCTGCTAGACATAGATTTCATTCCACATACACTCTTCATCAACTGTTTGGAAGGTCAGGTACAGAGATTTAGAAGAATAATAGCTGCTCTCTGGGGCATTTTTCTTCTCATTGAAATTATATTTTAAATTTTTTATTGCATATTAGATTGATTCTGATCAACTATTCTAGACCAAAATATTTCTCTCACTAAAATTTTCACAGATGCTTTTCAAAGATTTTCTGTTTCAAATTCATCCCATTTCTCTTCATTCCATTTCTCCTGACACAGCACAGACAGGAAGTAAAAAAAGCCACAAATTCTGTGGAAGGCAGAAGACTACCTATTGCATCAACTAAGTTGATGATACACTTTCAATCCTGTCCTGAGGTGATATTTAGAAATGAAAATATTTCTTTGGTTTATGCTATGCTGTGCAGGTCTGAATTTCTGATACAAACTGATTTGGTATTTAACTTTGTCAAATATTTTTGATAGACAGAAGAAATTAGTATCAGGAATATATAACATTGCTACACCAGCATCACTTGTTTTGCAAGTATGAAAGGTAGGAATATGAAAAAGACATTATGTAAGGCAATAGATAATCTGAACCAAATTATTTTTATTGCAGGGGAGGAGAGAAAGATGCTTGGTTCTAGCTTTAAAAATAAACTTCAAATTGCACAAATTTTAATAGCATTTTTTCCAATTATTGCCTGAAAATTGCATAAGCACCTGAAAAAAAAGCATATTTAAATCCACAGTTCATTACTATTTATTGGAATACTGTTCTTGCTTTTCAACTCCTTCCTACATTTTATTAAAATATCTTTTTTCTGAGGATTATAATACCTTAAATTTGCACTTAAACTAACAGCCAAGACTGGAATCAGGATTAAATTTTTTCCTCTCACATCATTTCTGCAAGGTTTTAGCAGCAGCAATTTCATGACTTTTAGGGGACAATAATTATTATAATTTAGTTATTGTGAATTGTTTGGTTTGCCTCTGTCTAGCACTGGCTTTGTCAAGGGGTCAGTTCTTATAATTGTGAAGGCCTGGACTTCAACATTAATGTTTTTAACATGTTTTACAATATTTGTTATCTAATTCAATTTTATTGATGTGTTGAGACCTGTGACTTGATTATTAACAATAGAGTCATGAGTTTCTAAAGGGGTGAAATACATGACATTAGCAAATTAAATTAAATTACATGCTCACATTTTTTGATTCTTTCATCCCACAGTTATCTGGGTAAAGCAGGATGACAATTTCTTTTGCAGATGCACAATTGAGCTGACAACTACAGCTGAAGTGAAAGTGCATTTAGAAAGTTGTTTCTCAAAAGAACAAAAACACTAATCAGCATTTTCGACAGGAGGTGTCTCAGGTTCATCCAAACTTTTAAGAAAAATTATTGGTCTCTATTTTTTCCGACCTTGTTTTGGTAAAATACTCGAACAGTTGTTTGCACTCAGTGGCTCCCTGTATTGGGCTTTCATGGCAAAAAAAGGGGAGGGAGACTTTTTATAGAGCCAGAGAGTGATAGGACAAGGGGAAATGGTTTCAAAGCCAAAAGAGGAGATATTTATCTTAGATGTTAGGAATAAATTCTTTACTGTGAGGGTGGAGAGGTACTGGCTCAGGTTGCCCAGAGAAGCTGTGGATGCCCCATCCCTGGAAGTGCTCTGGGCCAGGTTTGATGGGCCCCTGGGAAAGCTTTTGTAGTGGGTGGCATCCCTACATGATCTTAAGGTCCCTACCAATTTGAAACATTCTATGATTCTATGTAAAAGGTTGTCTCCCTAATTTGCTGATTATAGGGAGCACAAAGGGAAATGACTGTTATTAAAAGGGACCATTTGCTTTTTTGAATTAATCAAACCAAACGAAAATCCCAAGCAAAACCAAGAAAACTGAATTTTCAGATGATTCTTATTTTCATGTTAAATCCTGGAGTGCCATTTGCATTTAATTGTCAGGTATAGTAACTACCAGAAAAGCATGCAAAGCACAATTGATGTTAACCTGGTTTTAGTTGATGCCTATGAGAAAATATTACTCAACTAATTGTAGTTGCTTTCTACTGACAAGAAAGGAGGAGGAGAAAAAAGGTTAGAAAGAAGGATTGACGAGATACTTCCAAAACTGAATGCTACGCAGATCAATTTCTCCTAGAAATACAGAGTAATCTTGAGTTGCTCCTAAAGGTTTTAGTTAGAGCTGGAAGAAAGCAGAGATTTAAAGTGTTGGTTTGTATTAAGACATTTTTCATCCTAGAACCTCACTCTAAATTAGGACATGTTACAATGGGATTTTTCATTCTTCACTGAAATATTTTTCCCTTCAATAATAAAGCAGTCCATGGAGGTCCATTCATAGAGTCACAGAATGGTTGAGGTTGGAAGGGACCACTGGAGATCATGTGGCCCAACCTCTTTGCTCAAGGAAGACCACCTAGAGCCAGATTTCCAGTCTTATCTTCTGAACACTAGTAATAGAAGAGTTCTCATGTCTATCACAGAATCTTCCATCATTTTCAGAGGCTTAAAAATAAATATATTTTTTTAAAAAGAGTAGGGTTACCAACTGTTCTCATGTAATTATATTCTGCTTTATTATTCAGAAGTTTTGTTTCTGCTCCAGTGTAAAATATAAGAAGGAATGAAGACGTGGAAAGGAACAAAGAACAAGTGAAAAGCAATAAAAAAAAAAAGCTTGAGATGTATTACATTTATTTCTCACCATTTATCCTCTATGAGGATGAAGTAAAAATAAAAAATGCCTACCTGGGGTTCTGATGAACAAGAAAGAACTTATTGATTTAAAACTGAAATAGTTATACATTTGTCATTCTTTGGGAATAAAATCTTTCATCTGGTGGAATATAGCAGAATAGGAAAAGATCTCTTCATAATCTCAGTAACGATAATATTTGTCATAAAACTTGTAGGTAGGTTGTTTTGAAAAGGCCAGATCCTCCTGAGCTATCCACAGGAACTGAAACTGTTGCACATAGGCAAGACATTTTCATGTTGTGCTTGTAACCCTAAATTGAAGTAAAATTAAAATCTTTCAATGTCTTTTTGGTGATTGATTTCTATTTAAAATGTGCCATGATTTCCCTAACAATGCCATTTTCTGTCTGCAAGCTCTACACTCCTAATTTTACTTTGAACATCTTTTCTTCTCTCTGATGGGAACCAGATTTTTACATTCCCTTTAAATGTTCCCTTAGGCATAAGCTGTAAAAGGAGGCAAAGATATTGGAGACTGCACATTCAACAGCTTCAGCCTTAGCAAGGTCAGCTTATTTGCATATATCACTACATTTTACTCTGCAGTAGGACACTGATATTTTAAGCAGGCTCTGGGCTCTTCTTTTTAATGAACTTTAAGAAATTTCTAATGGAATTAGTTAAATTTGCCTTTCCTGCCTTTAGGACAACATATAAATGCACACACAACTACTACTGCTTTCAGAGGAAACTGTACCAATACAGCTATTGGAAGATTTGGGGTAGAGAAAGGTTCAGAAAACATAATTAATATATTTATTTGGGGGATTTGTTGTCTGGGGGAAAAAAAAGCAACCACAACTTTCTGAGTAACAATAACAGATTTTTATCTATATATCCAATGGTTTTATTTTTATTCTTACCTTATTTCATAGTATCACAAAATAATCCATCATTGCTGACATACTACAATGCAAGATAGAATCACAGAATCATAAAATATCCTGATTTGGAAGGGACCCATCAGGATCATTGAAGTCCAGCTCCTGGCCCTGCACAGGACACCCCAAGAATCTCACCATGTATCTGAGAGCATTGTCCAAGTGCTTCTGGAGCTCTGGTGCTGTGAGCACTGCCCTGGAGAGACTCTTCCAGTGCCCAGCCACCCTCTGGAGGAAGAACCTTTTCCTGATACTCAGCTTAAACCTTCCCTGACACAACTTCAGGCCATTCCCTTGGATCCTGTCACTGTCACCAGAGAGAAGAGATCAGTCCCTGCCCCTCCCCTTCCCCTCATCAGAAAGCTGTGGACAGATATGAGGTATCCCCCTCAGCATCCTCTACTATAGTCTTTGAGTTTATCTTGGTAAAAAAATTTAAGGGCATCTGCTAGTTAACAGTGACTGGAACAACCTATCTGTTAATCAATTTCTTTCCTGTTTCCTGCAGTGAAATGCTTGAGCATCTAGATTAAAGAATCTTCTACTTGTGGTATAATTAAATAATTTGTATTAAAATGTTGAACATTTTGATGAATAAAACCACATATAAGGACACTGATTCATCAAAGGAAAAAGGATATTTCAACCTTTACTAACAGCAGTTGTCCTTTATAATTTGGAAAATAATTATTATAATTATTTCAACAGCCACGTAGTGACTTCCAGAAGTCATCTTGGTATGTGTCAATTGATAAAAGTTATATATTCCCTGAAACAGTCCATGCTGGAAGCAATCTTTTAAGCCATCCAGCTTTGCTATGTGCAGAATCTGAAAAGCAATTCATGCTTTTGTGTAGTCTAAATGCCTTTAAAACTTCTTTCACTGCTGAAACTTTTCTTTGCACTCAGCCTCAGTATGCTGAACTTGACGTAGTTATTTGGAAAGCTGTTAAAACAGACAAGCAAAAGTTCTGCTCAGAAATCTTCATAATTTCAAAATATTAGATCACTGTAGAATTTCAGCCGCAAGACAGAGATGAGAAGTAACAGGGAAAGCTTGGGGGGTTTTGTTTGTTGTTTTGGTGGCTTAGGTGAGGTTTGTTTTGAGTATTCAAACTGCAACCTGCTTGGGTTTTAAAGAAAATTCCCAAAAGGTTTCTCAACATTTTTCTGACATTTTACATTTTTCTCCACTCACACAAATAAAAGCCGATAAACCAAACCAAAGAGACAGAGTACAGCACAGAAGAGTTCCACCAAAAACATGGAATAAGATTGCTAACAGGAGCTGGATACATCAGGACTATTATGTTAAAAAGCTGGAGAGGCTGCACAGAGGATTATCAGGATAACTGGGAGCCCAGGGCCCACTACCTACAGGATGAGCTTCAGGGAGCTCACACTTCTCACTCATGAAAAGGAGGCCGAGGGACAATCTGAGCTCTGCTTTCGGCTACGTGAAGAAAAACTACAGAGGTGATGGTGCCAAGGTCTCATCCACACTGACAGGAACATAATGGGTGACATCCTGGCATGGGATATTCAAACTGGACAATTGGATGAATCACAGCACTTGCAGGGCAGCTCAACAGAAGAACAGGTGAGAGCACAGCTGTAGACCCTCCATCCATGAAGGTTTTCACACCTGGGTGTGTCAAGCACAGCTAGCCTGATCCAGACACATTGATGTTGACAAGAGTCCTGCTCGAAGCAAGCAACTGGACCAGATGGCTCCAGAGCTTCCTTACAACCAGCATAGTTAGGATTCCACTTTAACATACCATGGAAAACACGATAGAAAAGGAAGATAAATTAATTACACAAGGATTTATTTCATATCCAATGACAAAAATAAAAGCCTTCAGCTTTTGAACCAGAGGCACACAAATAAAACATGTCCTCATCCTATTTCACAATGATGTATGATGAAAATTTTATAAACAACATTATGCAATGGAGGGTGCAAAAAGAAAAACGCAGTGATTCAGGCTACAATTCTCAAACAAAGTGTTATTCCCTTTGAAAACAACAACCTTACTGTCTAAAACATATTTGGCACATGACTGATGTTGTCACACTGGATACAAATGGAACCCATCTGGAGGAAATATCTGCGGGAACCAGATGTTGAACCCAGCAAGAAGGGTTTCTTTGGGCTACTGTGTGAGAAAACAGTAAGGCCCTCTAATTTGAGCTCTGCTAAGTGAAACTTGGATTCCCCTTCTGCTGTTGTATAGAAGATGAAAAGGTACCTTCCATCTTTCCACAGCCCCAGGACACTCTTTCACTTGTATAATAATTGTTGCAATGCATCTGTAATGACTACAGCTGGGCAACATTCTCCTAACAAACCAGAAATAATTTGCAAAGCTTTCAGTAGTTTTGGGCCAACTTCTGGCTGGTTTTCTTTCAGACTTAGCCCTTATTCTGAGCACATTCCCATGCCAGATTTTGGCTTAAATTCATGCAGGAATGCAGGTTTTTTAAGGTCACCTGGAAGTCACACCAGCTGGTTGATTTCCTGTTTATAAAGATTTAGCAAATGGAAATTGAGGTTAGTGTCAGATGAGGTGTATTTTTGAGCTCCCTGAGAATGGAGCTGATATCCAAGACTCTTGAGTTCCAAACTACAGAATATAAACCAGAAGTAATGAAAAACTGTCCTCAAACCCTTTGGCACAGAAATCCTCTGGTTCACACAGTCTCAGCTGGAATTTCTTTGCTTATTTAATTAGGTCCATATTTTTCAAAGGACTGTTACATTTAACTTCTTTCTTTTGCTTGCCTTTTCATAGCAAAAAAGTTTAAGCCCACAAATTCAAGACAACACCCTGAGACAAGTGAAGTTAGCTATGAAGTGGAGGAGAAAACTCCAAGTATAACAGAAAGGTCACTTTGCCTGACATGTCTCTGTAGATTTTCATAAGTGCTTTACTTAGCTATCTGTACACAGCTGTCTAAGAAGCAAGACTGTAAAGCAAGCCCCAGATGGCCCAGAGGCTGTAGTACAGTTTCAGCTCTTCTTCCCCCAAATGTACTAGATATATACATGAATGTGTCGTTAATATGTGTATCTATCAATATGTACATATATGGGGAGAAAGGAGGAGGGAGAAGAAAGGAAAGACATGTCCATTCATGAAGGCTCATGCTGGGCTTTGATAATAAAATAGACCACGGCTCTGGAATAACAGAATCACGGAGTGGGTAAGGTTGGAACATGGGTGGGGCCATCTGGGTCCAAGCTTCCTGCTCAAGCAGGGTCATCCCAGAGCACACAGCACGGGATCACGTCCAGATGGTTCTGGAATTTCTCCAGTGAGGGAAACTACACACCCTCTCTGGACAATCTGTTCCAGTGCTTGGTCACCCACAACATAAAAAAGTTCTGCCTCATGTTCAGGTGGAGCTTCCTGTGCATCAGTTTCTGTCCATTGCCTCATCACCAGCAGGCAGAGCCTGGTCCATCCTGCAGACACCCTCCCTTCAGACCCTTGTCTACATTGTTCCCCCTCAGCCATCTCTCCTCCAGGCTAAACTGGCCCACCTCCCTCAATCAGGGAGATGTCCTCTTAAGAGAGATGCTCCAGCCCAATAATCATCCTTGTAGCTCTCTGCTGGACCTTTTCCAGGAGTTCCATGTCCCTCTTGAACTGAAAAAGCTAGAACTGGACAGATTACTCCAGAATAAAAGCAAAAAAACCCCTAGATTTAAGGAAAAAATGCAAATTATGAATAAAACTGTTAGCTGCTCAGTTGATACGCATTCAAAGATTTTGTCTAATTGGCTAATAAATGCAGAGAATTACTGACAGTTATTTGAAAATGTTATGGAGTAGTTCCGGAGATATAGACGTGGTATCAATCTTCTAGCATTTGACCTCGGTAATTATTGCTTTGTAAGTTTAATTACCAAGCCTTCCAGACAACCGAATGAGTTTCAGGAAAAAAAAAAAAAAGGAAATCACAACAGAGAAACAAAACCAAATCCTTAACCATGTACAAGATATCGTATCTCTGAGTAACAAGCTCTGTGAGCTTGTAAGAAAAGAAATCATAGCAGTCAAACTTGATTGCTTTTCTCAAGAACCAGTGAATGAAATAAAAAAAACCCAACTGTAACAGATCAGAAAATATACCTGGATTATACTAAAACACTGGCTATGGCAGCACAGTAATTTTGAACTAAAAAAGTGACAGCTTGAGCACAAACAGGCTACAGGGCCACAGAATATGACAGTGGAACAGAAAGTTTGTGGGATGCATCTAAAGCAGCACAGGAATCAGCAGCATGCTGAGTGCCACCAGCATCCCCAGCAGTGACTGGACAAAACAAGGTGAGCAGCATGTAGAAGATATTTGTGGCAAGTGATGCTGCAAGGACCAGTGGAGTAAAAATTCCAGCAGAAAGGTATACTCAGCAGCTATATAGGCTGACAGCAAATTATTAACCTATGTCCATGTTATAAAATACAAGGCAATATGCTGTCATGGCATAAGCAAACATGGCACCACACTGGGAACAAGAACACCTGAACATTAATCTTATCTCTGCCACAGATTTCAGGTACAATGGTGGGCAAGGCCTCTTAAACATTTTTGAATCTCACCTTTTCCTCCAGCTGTTGGCCATTTCATGAATGCAAACTCTAAATTCTTCATAATCAGAAAAATTCCTATTCAGGATTTTTACCTCACCCAGCACACTAGGACAAGATCTAGACCAGAGCTACTGTCAGCTATATTCCATATAAAATCATGGAACCAATGCAAACAGTCAAAATTTACTTACATCTGGTCTAGCAAGAGAATGAATCACTGATTCATTGATTCACTGATTCATATTATTGAAGATGACACCATATGTTCTATGAAGCAATATCCACAGTTTCCCTTGTGAAGCTGCATTTATTCACTATTCATTCAAATAAGAAACAGAAAATTGATCTCGTCTAGTAGAAAAAGAGGCCTTTCCCTATTTCCCATGTATCTGCCACTGTTTGCCACATCAAATTCCAAGGGGAGTGGAATATTTATGCAAAAAAAAAAAATAGAAAAAAATTACATTGTCCACGTTCAGACAAATGCTAGCAAGTGAATGTGGAGAGGATATGAAACTTCATGCATCAAAGATTGTCCTTTCACTGAAAGCTGAATTAGTGTACATTTCACCCAGGGTAAGAGCTCAGTTCCCCAGGAGCAGGTGACTCACTGATATTTCAAGGGTTATATTAACCATATGGTGACACGTTCATCTTGCCTCACCTCTCCACCAGAGGATCAGCCTACCTTGCTTCTTGCACAGTCTCCCTGGACCATCTCTGCATCCACCACATCCATCAGCAGGATTCAAGGCTCAGAAAGTCTCTGAGTTCAGTCTCTGTGCTCCAAGCAGACTCTTACCCAATAATCTCCATGAGATCATAAAGCAGCAGAGATCCTTGGAAATAGCTGCACAAGTAAACAGAATGCCACCATTATATAATAACTTTTACAGACTAACATTAACTCCTCGAGCCCAAAGCAGAATAAATACAGACAGTACATCCATTAGCTGCGACTGAATAAAACGTTATTTATAAAATGGGTAATTTAGATCTGATTAATGTTTATAAATGTGTTTACATAAGAATCAGATATTAACCTATAGCTTTAAAGGATTTAATTAGCCTTGGAATATTGTGTCAGTGTACAATGAAAAATAACTAATTCACAAAGGACATTCAAAGAAAATCTGCAAGCTCAAATGAGGTCAATTAATTAAGCAATTTGCATAAATTTGAATGGTTATTTTCAGGGCATTACTGACATTTTGCACTTCCTATTCCCATCACACCAGCAAAAGTAGTCGTCTGTCACCCTATTTATATGATACATCAATCATCTCATGGGATCCCGGAATACCAGCACATACCACAGTAAAACAGCTTCTACACACAGGCTTTCTGAACCGTGCAGAATCCAGCATCCCATTTCCAGCTGTACTATCTTATCACCAGCAGATGCATTTCCAGGCTGTTATAGCTTCATTCTTACCTCCAAATGGAGGAAAAAAATATGAAATATGACTTCATCTCCATTACATTTTTACATCCTGAATACCAAACAGATGGTAGCAATTACAGATGGGTGTATATTTCTTACACAAGAAGCCAAATGCTGCACAGCTCACCAATTGAAATCTGGAACGAGTCACTTAATGAATTTAGTTTATCCAGAACTAAATTGGTGAAAAAGGGTAGAGGAATTTGCCCTAACAGTCGCATATTCCCATGGTTACCCTGGGAATACAGTAGCAGCAACCTCCTCTTAATACAGCTGTGTCCACACAGATCCTTTGGTTTCTTCCTATTACCCATGGAGCAATCAAGGCACAAATTAATATCTTACTTTAATGTAATATTGCACCTACTCCAACATTTTTTTTGCAATACATTTGTCTGTATGTTTCACAGACTGCACTGTTGAGAACTGTGATTAATTTTCTGAGTCCTATTTTGTCCCCCATCTGTTTATTGTAGTCACAAGTGAATTTTTCAATGGTGTATTTATTTATATAGCAATTCCTAGGCCAGAACTTCAGCTGATGCAAACAAGCATTTGCTATACTGAAGCCAATGAAATAAAACAAGAACAAGACTTTTGTACATGATATATGTCAAGTGTTGGCATGGAACCAAAAACACAACCCAAATATAATTAAAAGAAACACTAAGGCAACCTGGAATAAATATTTTTAGTTTGCTTCATTTTGTATCACCTGGAGACAGCTGGGATTTTCAAAAAGATCCATTTCAAAATTGAGCCTAATGTGAAAATATTGAAACATGTGCCCTGAAATCTGTAAAACTTTCAGGAGCTGAAATAATGGATTTGGACTGTTTAATGATGTTTGATTTGATTTTTAGTCTTTTTAATGACTACAATTCTTTGTCTGTAGATCAATATATATTTCAAAATCAAAATAAGTTTAATTCCAAGAAGATCAAATTTTTTTATTTAGAAAATGTAATTTTCATCAATTTCAACACTTGTCTCCTTGCTTTTTTTGCCAGACTAGCCCTTCTCCTACAAGCATTTGTGATCAAACCATTCCAGTACTGTAGAGGAGACAGATTTCTTTCTCTAACTTGCTGCTTTTTCTCTGTTACATGAAACTGCAAAATTCTTACAAACAACCCAGAACGTAAGCTGTCACTCAAGGCCTTGCCTGCCCATTTTACCTTCTTTTTGCTGCTTTTACCACTAAGTCTCTCAGGTATATTATTTTAATTGTTAAACAATAACAGCAGCAGAAGTTATTTCTCCAACTTCCACACACTGCTGGTTCCTCAGCAGAGACTGTTTCTTCATAGCTCATCGTGTTTCCATCTGTCTCAGGCTCAGCCTAATCATGTACAAAACAGAACTTCCAAAGAGCATAAAAGAATAGATGTATTAAGAAAAGAAAATGTGATTAAGACAAACAACAGCTGGTAAAATGCCAGAGGAAGTCCATAAGATCAGGAGATTCACTTTCCCCATACTTTTTCTGCTCCCCCTCAGCTTGAGGGCTGACTGTATTTTGATTTAAACTGTCCAGCAAAACCTATTTTATGACACCCTGGATCACTGAAATCAGAATTTCCTCCTCTTAACCACTTCATCATGAAATAGAAATCCTTCTGACCCAGTTGGAATTTGTAGTGATAAACATGTTAAAAAAAGAACACCCTTTCAGTACTCTCATCAATTTGATAGTGGAAAAATTCACCAGAGATGTGAGTGTCTTGTTGAATCCAGGATCTGTACACAGTTTGGATGAGTGCTAGAAGGGCTAATGATGGTTATGGTACAGGTCCTTATTCTACTGTTTTCCAACCCCCTTTCATGAGAAACTTGGAAGATTTTACTATATTCCTGATGGGGCAACAACATCAACAATAATAAAAATCCAAAATATTTTACAAGATGATAACAGCATGACCTTCCCTTCTGTAATTCAATGTACATTCTTATCTGAGATTTTTAAAAGCTGCAATATCTGTTATAAAGTTTATAGTGCTCTGGGAATTAGTCCTTGACTTCCATTAGGAAACAGAGTTGAAAAAGATGCTTAGTGAGCTAAAATTCAACTGCTCTGTAAAGAGAAATGGAGAGTCCAAGCTTGCCTTTTCAGGATGAAGGCAACACTTTTATCTGCTGCACTATTTGCAGCAAAAAATTGCTGACATCCTCTGATAGAGGATTAAGAATTAAAGGACATATGTGATTTCTGGAGGAGCCAGTCAAGAAGGACAATTTAAAATTGTCTAAGCTATCTGCCTGTATCTTTGGCCATTCTTGTGGCATTAAAGTTCATGCTAGCCATTCATTGAAGTGTGGAGGACAAATATGCCACAAAACCTTGCAATACGTGAGCTGCATTCTGACAGAAGCATCTCAAGCAGCACGTGGAGCTTTCTACAAAAGCAATCACAGACCCCGTGCTGTGCTGTCACAGAACACACAGTCCTTGATCCCTCAGACACATCAGCTCCATGGTATTCACTCTCCTACCATATTTCCTCATTTCCCAAAATAACTGGAATCAACACCAGGTTGGCATTTTACAGAAAGAGGTGCCATGCTTGCAGAGTACAATTCTTGCTGCTGGGCATCCAGTGGTGGCTCCATGCCCTGGCTGTCCATGTAATGAACGTGTCTCCTAGCAAGGAACTGACTGCTGCACCTGCACCTGTTGGAAAACACACCAGAGCACTGCTAAGCACTGGTGGCTGGGGCAGACATAGTTCCAGGCAAGGATATAGAGATTTATATAGAATTTGGCAAAAGTGATTTTGGTCTGTAAAGGGTTTAAATGCACATACTACCAAGCTTTCTTTCAAATTCTCTGCAGACTCTCCAGCTATGCCTTAACTGATAAATCAGGGACAGAGCAGAATTCTGAGCACTGTCCTGAGATTGTCACTACAGATTAATTGCTACTACAGTTGCAGGATTGGGTTTTGCTCCAGGCAAAGCTCAGGTGTGTTCTGGGATTTGTCGCAGTAAGCTGTATGGATGAGGCTACACTGTTTTGAAAGGGGAGAGAATTAACTGTATGAATGTGAGCAGTTATGTCACTTGCCTTCAGAGCCAGAAAGCAAGCCCTGTGCCACACTGTCTGTTCTTTTGACAGAAATATCCTCAGTGTAGGGAAGAAAATCGAGCTTGAGAGTTGCTTGAGAGTGTCAGAGGGTTGTGCAGGCCCAGGCCACAAAAACCTGATATCACCTCACCTCTTCTGGAGCTTGAGAGTGTTCATGCAATGAACTAAGCCGAGAACTGGAACTAAATTTTGTTTTGTTGAATTTAGTCACTCCAAAAGAAAAATCAGAAGTTATTTCTTGCAAATTGGAATAGCAGTGGATCCAAGGCATGGGGTTGCACTGGTGAGATATTTATTTAGCTGGTAAAACCCAGCAGATCCTCAGCTGGTGAAGGTTTATTGCATTACTATCAAAAAGCCCATCATCTATCTCTATGGAGATAGATGGACCAAGACCGAGGCATCAGGGCTGTTACATGAGGGGGTGACAGGGATTAGTCCTGGTCTTTCCATATAAAAAGTGAGATGGAATTTGCGGAAGCCATGAAGCCTTCCAAACCAGGAATAAGCCCACAGAAAAAGGAGAGGGAGCCCTGAGTCAAACACAGATGATGAAAACTGGAGAGGGCAGCAGCAGAAAAAAGAAATCCAAAGTTTACCAGTAATCCTGCCTAACCCCACCAGATTGTCTCTGGTAGAGTCATGGCTCAAAAGAGATCGAAGACGACTACATTGACTGAGGGCTTGATCCAGGGTCCTTTCACAAAGCTTTTTCCAGAGCTGAGAGAAACTGATGAAACCTTCAATAAAAAATAAGATAGACTCTCTTGCCTTCGTGCTAAAATTATTTGATAAAAGGAACTCCTCAAGGGTGTTTCAATACTTTATTCTGAAAAGTGGCTAAGCATGAAATGGATGTTACTGGACTAACAGCTTCTGGGTGACTGTTCAGAGGTAATGGAATAACATCCAAATGCATTGAGAAGGAAAAATATTTGCTGAGATAAGTGAGTTTGTGGTGATTTATAAGTGAATTTCTGGATTTGCAGCAGGACTATATGGTTTCATAAAGGCCTATATGAAGGTGTATTTTTATCTATTTATAATGCAAATTAGAGAAACAAGTATTGAGAGGAGAAGAAAGATACATTTCTTAATTAGAAATTTATAGAAGTTTTTCTCACAATGAAAACAGTTATTACATGATTTTATTGTGAATACACCACCTCTGTTACAAGCCCCTCCAACAGATGACCTCTAAAATATGAAAACAGTCACTCTTCACTAGCTTTTTCTAAGTCTCAGCTCTGGCAGACAGACTCATCAGCCTCAGGTGCTACTCCAGCCGTCTCCCCATGCCTTAATCATTTCAATCTCTGCTTGAATTGTAAGCCTGAGAGCCCCTGAATGCCCCCTGGCTGGTGGCAGCCAGACTGACTTTGTGAAGTCTGGAAGAAGACAAGAAGCTGGTTAAGCTTGTGAGCTCAAATTAAATGGATGACAGTGAAATCTGCTAACACTGCTCCTTAGAAAGGCATGGGAGGGTTTTGGATAGTAGCTGGACCTGACAGCTTCTTACAGATTTGTGGCTTGTCCTTGGAAAGAAAAGCAACAGGAAAACAAACCCTACAACAATACCTTTTCCAAGCAGTGCTCAGTTTGATACTGGATTTTATTGTTTACAATAGAATCTTGAAAATATCCTCGTGACAGCCATTAGCAAATGTCTTTTGGTAACACTGAGCACTGCATTTTCCAAAGGCATTTGACAAGGGCCAGTAAGAAACACGTTTGATGAATTTAATTTGCTGTAGGACAAGAGAGAACATTTTGATTCTGAGATTTCCTGAGCGAGAGGTTGTTTCTTAAGAGTTTTGATGACATTTTCATCACTTCCTTAATTTTTTTTAACTTATTTTTTGGTCACATGAAAGCTTTTGTCTTCTGCAACATCAACTTTAACAGATGATCTGTTTGCAATAGCAGACACAATGAACCATCATTTCCTATTTATCTTCTCCAGTCTAGTCATGACCATACAGAATTAAATCCTCTGCTGTTCAAGCATCTTTGCAAAATCATTCTGCTCCTTTTTCTCTTAGAATCTGCAGCTGGTCATTTTCAGAGGAATTCTACTGAGCTTCAAGGATTTATAATGTGACCAAAGAGAGAAGTTTATGTTCACATATCACACAAAACTCTTAACTCTGTCCATACCAGTGCTGAGCTGTAAATACTGACAGCTGTAGAGCATTACCCTGCAGGTTATGGCCCCACTCCCTGTAGAAAAGGGGAGTATGTCACTTGTCCCTTGGCTGTAGATTCCCTGTGTAGAAGTTATGCTGCAGCTACAAGGACCTCACAAAAGAGGCATCCATAGCATTTGAGAGATCTATGCTCAAGTTCCCTGCTAATTGAAATGAGCACTGAAGCACCAAAATTTAATCCAGAGGAGTTCCTGTTTCATTTTATACCATGGGACAAATTCAGAGTTTATGAATCCTCACCAGAGTTGGTTAAAGTCACCCCTCCCTTCAGCATGTGTTCATCATTCCCTACTTAATGTTGCATTTTTGGGGCGTAACCCATTAGGGAAGATCACAGGTCTGGCTGAAGTTAAAGGTCTTTTGCTTTCTTCAGCGTTGAGAGGTTTTTGGGGAATTTCTCTGCTGGATTTTCTGCAGTAAAATGCTAATTAAGTGCAGCATAGTCTATTAAACACTTAGCTGGGAAACTGCTGATGATACTCCATGGCTTCTTCATTAACTTTCAGACTGACTGGACAGCCAGGTGAGTGTCTGGGCTAGCCTGTAATTCCTAGCTGATATCCCTAAATGCAGTGTATTTTGTAGGGCTAATTTCACCTTGTCTTTACAAAATATTAGTAGTAGACAAACTCACTTTCAGGCCTGCTTCCACAAATGAATAGTTTAAGGGTTCTTCATCAGATCCCTCAGAAGCTTCTGATGAGCCCAAGTAGGAGCTGAAGCCATGAACCATGGCTTAACTCTATTAAGTTTAGAGTTGTTTTTTTCACAGTGCAACATTGCAGACAATCTCACCATATTTCTAAGCAAAGTATGAGAAACAGACTGAAAATAAGAATGTCAAAGTCACTGTCTCTTGCACCAGCCTTCTCTGACACTTGATATTGTTGAAGCCTCATAAATAAAAGAAGGGTGACATACACAGTATTCCAGTTTAATGGGGATATATTTCATAAGTCACACATTTTAAAAAATGTTTTTCCTTTGTAAGCAAAACTAAAGCCTCCACTTCAGCATGTTTCATTTTCCTCTCCCAATGAAAGATGTCATGATTTTTCCTTAATACTCATTCAGAAGAAGAGTTCAGATTCATCAAAGTTAAAAATGAAGGAAAAAAAAAAGAGGAAGGAGATAAAGATGACGTGAGCAAGGTGATATGTACACATAATTTTACTTGGTTGTATCTGGAACATCCACAGTGCTGCTGTACTAAAGCTACAGGAGTTTTGTCCAGGTGATCTGCCAAGAGCAACCACTAGACCATGAAAGGTTTATTGTATGTCTACAATACTTTCTAATTCAGTGCTGCCTAAGCAGCACTGCACATCCATACCACTTTCTCCTTTTGTATGTTACATTTTCAGTTTAGCATGGAAATATTTATAGGGCAAATCTCAAATAAAAAAACAATCTCAGGTATATTTTTTTAATAAGGTGAAAATTGTGCAGAAACTTAAGATTCATTTTCCCTGCTGTTTGTGACATTTTTCCATCAGTATTTCCAAAAGGTTCTATATTTTATTTTAATTACAGAAAACTTCAAAACCTTCCCATTCCCTTTGACATGTTTGAAAGAAGACTGATATTGTACCATTCATTTTTTTTCATCCTCCTCATGTTTGAATAGCATAATATGAACTAGGTCAGATAAGGTATGTTTTTATCCCAATAAAATAAGTCTTTTAACACGGATGGGCAAACATATTTAACTAATAAAAAACTCCCAAACACATTGATACTGTAGTCAGGGAGCTGTTTTAGCATTCATTTAAAACAAACCTGAATTCTGAAACCTTTGGGAAAGACTGTTTACCAAAAAAATGGGAAAATATCTTGTAAAAATTATTTTAAACAGTCTTATTTTAAAAGCCTTATTTTTTCAAACCTATGCTTATCTGCATACATTATGCAAGACTGGTAATGAAGGGGTATTTCTAACAAATCCAAGAAGGGATAGCCAACAGGGTTTTAATCCACAGAAAAAATCCAAATCCTTTAAGAAAAGTTTATATGGAAGGTAGTACCTCTTTTAAATTTTTTTTCTGAATTTCTTTCTATATATTGTGGGTAGGAAAAAAAACACTTTTGAGTTCTGATCTGCTTCGTGTTTGAAACAAATAGTAGAATTCAGGTTGAGCATAGGTTTAGAGTCTTAATCGGATCAACAAAGTGACATAAGTACAGTTGGTACTTAATCAGAAAGAAAAATTCTCTAGGCATGTTAGAGTGACACACAGAGAAAAAGGGATTTTCACAGCACTTTTAACTGCAAGCAAAAATAAATGTTAAATGGTAGTTCTTAAGAACTAAAAATTTTCTGTAAAATATCTCAAGGTGTACTCAAGTGAAGTGTTTGTGTAGAATGACTCTATGTATGTTTGCAATTTCTTAATCAATAGCCAATATTTAAAGCCATTAATATAAAATTGGAGACATATATTCAGACCCTTTTTTGACCCAGAGATACAGGGTTGCTGCATATTAAAAGTAAGGCTCTGCAATTCTACTGGGAAAAAAAAATACCTCTTTACTCTTCCATACAATATGTTAAGAATCTTAATTTTATTACAAAAAGGGAAGAGCATTTCATAAAATTTGAAAAAAAAATCAGTCATACACTGGTAAAATCATCTGCTCTGCACCTCCATCAATAACTTATCACTTTAGATCATATATCCAGGAGAATAATTTCATGAGCAGGTAGAAGTAAAGAACTCTTAGTTTCCAGTGAGCCAGCCAATGAGCTCGACATAACCAAGCTTTTCCCATGTGTATGTCATAATAATTTGCCTGCAGTTTTTTAATCACTGATTTGAAAGCATCAGGAAACTGAGGGATGCAGGGCAGCTATTTTAATGAGATTTCTACTGCAAAATAGTGTTGGAAAGTGTGCAATTAGCAGTGTGCATTTGCCTCAATTTTTCTGAGGAATTTGAGTCAGAGAAAAATAAACCACCACCACCAAAAAAACCTCCAAACAACAACAACAGAACACAAACAAACCACCCCACATGAAAATCAAGACTGGGATGATATCTTATAGTAAATCACTGGAAAAACTAAGACTATTCAAACACAATATAAATTTGCATACCAACCATTGTCACAATATAAGTGGGGTTTTTTTTTACACTCTTACAGCAAACATTCAAAATTCCTTTATTGGAGTTAAGGGTCATCCCTAAAATTGGATCACATGGTATTTCTGATCATGCTTCACTAGTTCTGAGCCCTGTTGAATTAGGACCTAGGTAATTTGGAAATACTTTTGTTGTATTTTGATTTATCTAATTATCCCCTCCTCATTCACAGAAGTAATATAAGTCTATCACTTTTGCTCTACCAAATTTATGACAGTATTCTGCTTCTTGGCACTTGAACGTGTCTGGAAGTAATGATATCAAATAAGCACTCACCCTTGATAATTACTTTCTCTATTTTATATGTAAAATGTAAGACCAACAGAAGGCCATTTTATCTGACAAGGAGAAAGTAATAAAATTAGCTTTCTATTGATCTCCCTCTGCTGCCCTTCCAGGAATGATAAAGGTATAACTCCAGCAGGAACATCACAGTTTTGTTGTCAGCTTGAATCTAGAAAGCATCTTACTATAATGCTGTTAATTAAATGTAAAATGTTTTATGTAGCTCTTTATATTTTGAAAGGCTGAGCAACTCCAACTTTCTAAACCTGTCTTCACAAGGGAGGTGTTCCAGCCCTCCCTGTAGTTTGTGGCCACTGCTAGGACCCACTCATTTTTCTTGAGCTGCATTAAATACTCAAAATGGGGGTTTCATGAGAATGGAGAAGGAGAGAATAACTTCCCTTGATCTACTGGTCACATTTCTTTGGATGCAGCCCAGAATATGACAAGCTTTCTGGGCTGGAAACAAATTTTTCCAGTCCGTGTCCAACTTTTTATCTACCAGCATCGCCAAGTCCTTCTTCGCAGGGTTACTCTCAATCCATTCATCAGCTGGCCTGCATTGACACTGGGGATTGCCTCAACCCAGGTGCAGCACCAGGTATTTGGCATTTTTAAACTTCATGAGGTTCATCTGGGTACACTCTTCTAGCCTGGCAACCACAGCCACTCATCTTGGTGTAATCTGCAGGGGAGCTGAGGGTGCACTCAATCCCAATGTCTGTGTCATTGGTGAAGATAGGAGTGACTTGGCAGCTACAGCTGCTGGTTCTCCCAGGACCTTGGGATGTGCCTCATCAGGTCCCAACATCTCCCAGGAGTGTTTAAACTATAACCCTCATGATTTGATTTACCCCTGTCAAAAGGGAGAATTCAAAAGGGCCCCTTGCCCCAAACAGACTGAAAAGCATTTTCTTTTATAATAACTAAATATTACACAAGGAAGTCAAAACCCATTTGATATATTGCATTTGTCAGGTTATTTTTCATAGCATAGGTAAATCAATGAAGTAGTCATTAAATTAATGAGATATTGAAATTATCAAACTTTATGATTGTCATCAGATATATTAAATTAATCATAAGAGTCAGTTTCTACAGTTATGAAACCTCTTAACATTATCAATCAGTACCTAATGCTGATAATAGGACGAATTAAAGGGATAGAGTTATAGACTTGAAAATCAATAGGACACATCAGATTTCATAATACTAAATAAAAGTTAATCAAGCCAAATTCAATATCTGATTTTTGAGAATAAGGTCATCTCGTTTTGCTAGACCAAAACTTAAGCAAGCCTTTACTTAAATTTTTCTGTCTCAGTGTGTCTCTAGTTCATTCTAGATTTGAATGCAGTGCAGCAGGAAGATATATTGTATGTTGAAAAAATTAAATGCCTGATAAATATATTTTCTTTAATTTCCATGTAAAATGCCAGCTGGAAAAAGTCTCTGTTTTGCTTTGTTTTACAAAATCCAGGGCCAGTGGGGAGGAATTGTTTAGAAAAATATCGAACAACTATAACAGCTTTATGACTTCAATCTAAAACAGGCATAGGAAATTTTCAGTATTACACAAAAGGCAATGAAATTATATGTACACAGGATTGTAAGGAATTTGTATCCAGTATATCCCTTTTCAGCTGCACATTTCTGTAGTCTTTATGAGCTAATGATATGTTTAAAGTCACTGCTTTGCACATTCATAAACAAGTGTAGATGTGTATGTTTTCTCTCCAGTCCATTGCTTTCAATTCTATTTTTTTTTTANACCCCAAGTAAACTGTGTCTTCAACTGCTCAGACTATGGGGGGCAACTCTGACCCATGTCATTTGTCTAAGAGCAAATGTGTACAAAAAAAAAACTTTTCTCTGATTCAAAGAAAAAAAATTCTAAAATTACCTCCATAAAATTAAATATTATTTTGGAGATATTGTATGGGAAAAACAGATGTATTGATTTTTCCAATGGAAAATGAAGTTAACAGAGGAAAATAAATGATAAAATTAAATAATAAATAAAAATCACCTGCAAAGTCTGATTTTTCACAGAGAATATTTTAATTCTCACTTAGTGTTTTTTATTAGGAGTCTTCACATTTTTCATTTATGACATTTATGTTCTGGTTTGCAAAAAAATTTGGAGTGAAAAAAAAAGGTAGATCAGTTGAACAGCTGAGAACTCTGTGCTGACCAGCTAAACTTCTTAAACCCAAAGCTTGGATTTTACTTTGCTAGGAGAACTAGAGCATTCAGGTAGCAGAAGTACTGAAACAAAAAATAGCCTGGTTTAAATATAAAAATTTGAATATCGGTTTAGTTGTCTGAAAAAAAAAGACATCGAGTGCTTGTTAAGAGGTTTGAGAGTAACCAAAATATTCACAAAGAAATTGTCTGTAACACAGAGCTGACAGAGACCTTTTTGTGACTGGAAACTGGAGATCAAGCAGCATGTGATAATGATAAACATAATGTAATTAATATAATACAATACAATATGTGATATAATATATGATATTATATAATATATGATATGATGTCATACAATATAAATAATAGATAATATAAAAGCCCAATGTCATACAATATTTTATTGTTTCACAATATTCCCTGCAAAATTGACATTTCCTCAGGGAATATTTTGATTCTTGCTGATTGGCTTTTATATGTTTCCCTTCTGGAAAACACCCTTGGGCTGGCTCAAAAGATCACAGAGGTGAGTCACTAAATTGATCCCTCTCTGCTTCTACATTGAATAAAACAGAATATAGCTGAAATAATTTACAGTTTCTTACACATCCATTTTGTTTTTCCATATTTCTGTGTTAATCAGTCATCATATCCACTACTTTTTGTTCCTCTCTTAGAATATCTCTTGTAAAAGGGGTCTCACTTCCTGATTAATTGTTACTGCTGGTGTCCTCTAAAAATAAAAATAATAATTAAAATAACTGTTCTCCTTCGATCATCAGAGTCCATCTCCAAAAGCACCTCGCTTGCAGGGAACCCCCTTTAGGCAGTGTAGAGCTATTTTAGGCATCTAAATGCCAATTTATCTATACTAGTATCATAATACCAATGGTAAAGTGCACTGGGTTACTGTGTTTTGAATACATGAAAGCAGTTCTTTGTGCATTTCGGTAAATAGATGTTCCCAGACCCTTTCAAAAGAACATCCCCTGGGAAATAGTCTTTGTGTATATGTTGGCTTTTGTTTGAACCCATTACAACACTCCAGATTTTTTTTTTTCTTCTTGCTTTTTCATGAGTTTTTAAAAGCCTCATAGTTACTCTTCAATAACTGGAAACAACTCTGAATTTCTAATTGCCTATTAAGGGAGGTCAGAAGTGCTTGTACTACAAAGCAGTTCAGATCCAAGGGAGATTATGTTATTACATTATTTTTGGATTGTTACTTTTGCAAATTGGCAGATTTCTTAGAATAGCATGGCTATAGCTGTGTATATTTTTTTTTTCCTGGTAGATACAATCATCTCACGCTAGCAAAGAATACCAAGACTCAACAGCAGGATGTGTGTAGGAATTGATAACCATCAACAAAGCTAACAAACCTCAGAGAACAAACTGTGCTGGGTNTGTTTTCTCTCCAGTCCATTGCTTTCAATTCTATTTTTTTTTTATCTTGATGTTCTTTCCTCATAGTGAACAGAAAATATATTTTCTGCCTGAAACTGTAGAGATACAAGGTGTTGTCCAGCCACAAGTAGGCAAGGAAGAGGAACCATAAGGAGTTCTTGGACAAAGCACTGCAGTATTGGATAATAGAGATAATGTTCAGAAGGAACTGTAAATTGTTCAAAAAACTGAGAAGCTGTATATATCTAAAATAGATCTATGGAAATATACAATATATAGTAGATATATAATATCTATTATATAATATATGATATATACAATAATAATATATATCTATGGAAAAGAAATCACACAAACCCCAAGTAAACTGTGTCTTCAACTGCTCAGACTATGGGGGGCAACTCTGACCCATGTCATTTGTCTAAGAGCAAATGTGTACAAAAAAAAAACTTTTCTCTGATTCAAAGAAAAAAAATTCTAAAATTACCTCCATAAAATTAAATATTATTTTGGAGATATTGTATGGGAAAAACAGATGTATTGATTTTTCCAATGGAAAATGAAGTTAACAGAGGAAAATAAATGATAAAATTAAATAATAAATAAAAATCACCTGCAAAGTCTGATTTTTCACAGAGAATATTTTAATTCTC
>VXBC01010158.1:263625-292487 GCA_013399945.1 Ploceus nigricollis
AGGCAGTGTAGAGCTATTTTAGGCATCTAAATGCCAATTTATCTATACTAGTATCATAATACCAATGGTAAAGTGCACTGGGTTACTGTGTTTTGAATACATGAAAGCAGTTCTTTGTGCATTTCGGTAAATAGATGTTCCCAGACCCTTTCAAAAGAACATCCCCTGGGAAATAGTCTTTGTGTATATGTTGGCTTTTGTTTGAACCCATTACAACACTCCAGATTTTTTTTTTTCTTCTTGCTTTTTCATGAGTTTTTAAAAGCCTCATAGTTACTCTTCAATAACTGGAAACAACTCTGAATTTCTAATTGCCTATTAAGGGAGGTCAGAAGTGCTTGTACTACAAAGCAGTTCAGATCCAAGGGAGATTATGTTATTACATTATTTTTGGATTGTTACTTTTGCAAATTGGCAGATTTCTTAGAATAGCATGGCTATAGCTGTGTATATTTTTTTTTTCCTGGTAGATACAATCATCTCACGCTAGCAAAGAATACCAAGACTCAACAGCAGGATGTGTGTAGGAATTGATAACCATCAACAAAGCTAACAAACCTCAGAGAACAAACTGTGCTGGGTTAGTGTTGGTTCCACAAAGCTCATGTGGAGGTTACCAGGGATGGCTGAACCAGGGGAAAACAAGGAAGCAGCAACAGCAGCAATTCCTGAAATATTTTGAATGTTGTTGTTGTTGCATTTTGGTAGTTGAGCAAAAAGTGTTTCACCAGAGCCTTGCAAATGTTGGATTGTGGGTGAAATGAAACTGGATTATGTTCAGCCTAGGAAAGCTGATTCTGACTGTTTCAAGTGAAGCTGCAGAGGATTTGTAGGTACAACATCCAAGGTGTAGTTGTCTCTTCTCAGTGAGGCTTGCAAACTAACAGTGCTCTGAAATACCAGATTCCTTTGTGATTTGTTCAGTAATGCCAGTTAATGAACAAATGAGGACTAGAAATCTTGACTGTCAGTTAGTGCTGTTTCTAATCCTCACATCATTGAACCAATTGTTGAGTAAAGCAAGAAAGTGTGTGTGAGGAAAAAAAAAGCTAAGTAAAGTATCTTTACAGACAACATAAACTGTGTTATCTGAGCACTTCAAAACCGTTAATGGACTTTATCTTGACAGCTTCACTGTGAAGTAGGGTAGTGATAATAAATTTTAATAATAAAGACCTGAAATACAGAAAGACCAAGGGTTAATATTAAAAACAAGCTAACCAATTAATATATTACAAAACAAACAAACAAATAACCCTCCCACCAAAACAAGAGACAAAGAAATTAACAAAAAAACTTTAAATATACCTAATCTTTTTAGACAGCTGCTCTGAATTGTGTATTCTATTATTAACGTGTATATTTGGGACATTTTGGAGAGCAAAAAATATCTGGGTAACTTACAGTCATGCTCTTTCTTAAATGTGGACTGAATAAGAAGGCAGTCCCAGCCCTCCTTGGCTTTAGGCACCAGACAGATCTTGTACCTGAATTGCATCACTGTGGGTCTTTGAAGGAGGAGTTTGCTATTTGTACAGACCAAACATAGTGAAGTCCTACTCTTAGGGACTCAGCTTTCTTGACCCTAAAGCTGTAATAATTCAAAGACCTTCTCTACAATATAACACCTGAAGAAATAAGATCTAAGTATTTGTTACTAAAGAAAAAATTACACATGAACGCAGGTCATATATGGGCAAAATAAAACCCTAGTCCATTCTGTCCAGGAAATGATACTAGGAAAGAAAAAAATAATTCAACATTGAGAAAGCAGAAGGTTAATCTGACCTTACTTTTCATCCTGATTTTTTCATCCAGACCCCCAAATTTAAATCCTTGTAATTTAAATCTGAGACTTTTTAGATATTCAATAATCTGTTGCTTATATAAACATCCATTTATTGCAAGGTTTTGGTTGTTTATTTTTATATACAAAATGTTTGGATTTGATTGCAGGCATTTGAATATTGTTCCATGCATAATTGAGATTTTATATAATATTCACACATACAAAATTCATGGTGATCTATATGCATATATACAAGGAAGTAAAAGCATATCTAAAGGAGAAAAATAATTAAGTAAGTAACATTAGCTATTAATGGTCCATGAAAGTTACTGAGGTACCCTCTTTACTATTGAGAAATCTTTTCTTTGAGTATTGTTGAAGGGCCATGCCCAACAGACAGCTCAGCTATTGAGCATCCTATGTCAGTGCAGTCTCATTGATTTTGGTAGGATTTTGTGTTACTGGATCCAGGTGCAGAATTGCAGTCAAAGTCAGACTAGAGGGAACATTGATCCATGATGGTATTGTGATTCCTGTATCTCTGTGCTATTGAATCACATCATGTTTGAAAGTCATTGAATTAACATGAATATGCCTACAAATAAATGTGAGGCTTTTGCAGACCACAGCACAAAGTATGTCGAATTACCCTCTGAAAGATTCAGCCAAAATTTCTAAATGACTGGCTCACACAATCCATGGAATTTATAATTGACAGTATGCAGGTGCATGAATATGGGTGTATTTTTCTTGGATGTGTTTCAGAGACCTATAAAGCCTCAGACATTACTAGAGATGTGCCGAATCAACCATAAATAATTCAGGTAGCCCGAGAACCTCTGCATCTGCTGTTTTGCAAGGAATCTGCATGTGCTGCTGTTAGCTTTCCTTCTACTCACTGCAATTATTTTTGAAAAAGCAGCTTGCTTTTTAGATGTGCAGCAGTTATTTGAAAGAATTGTTCTTAAAAAAGTGAAGCATCCAGTTGTGCTATGTCAAGTTTCTCCAAGATGTGTCAATACATTATTTTGGGGTCACAGACTGATGTTATGTGATTCTAAATGTCAAACATGAGAAAAAAAATAAATTACTTCTCTGCTTTGGACAGACAGACCTGTTCTTATACGTAATATTCTATCTAAGTTTTTGATTGCTTTTTAGAAGATCATGCCCCTCATAAAAGTTCTCCTTCTGCATTTTTGACTTTGCCTTATCATTTTTGTTTTCCTCCCTTTGGTAAAACTGATTCACAAGGCACATTTTGTTCTCATATGCACTTAGTTATCCTAGAAGCAGAGTAAATGCAGGGAATTAGTTAAAATTAAAAAGAGCTAACAAAACAAAGCATGTTACTTTAAACCTAAAAGAAAAAAACTGAAAGAGACTCTGACTATCTTGAGTTGAGTTCAGCTGTATGATCTGTAGTCTCTTGAGTAAAGATAGGTGCAGTGTGTTTTCCTCTGAAAATACAGATTTGTGTCAATCATAGAAGCCATTAAAATGTAACTTAAAATAATGCTTTTTATTTCAAGACATTTAAAATAGAAATGATATTTTTTCATGAAATTATTTTTGCAAATGCATTTGTGAAAGCAATTTGAGGCAAAAAAAAGTTTGTTCTTTTGCAGATCTTGAAATAAAATGTATTTTTAATAATGATAAAAAAAAATCTTTACTTTTGAGAAAAGTAACATAGTTTGTTCAGTTCAAAATTTTTTTTTCCAGAGCTCACACAAACCCAAGATTTAATTACTTTGCTCAGCTCTACTCCTGAGTTTACAGGAGATCCCTAAAGGCTTTGTATAGCCCAGATATCTTTTTGATTCCTTTTTTCAATGACATTTTTCTTAACTTATATACTTATATATTAATTATATATATTGACTTATATACTTACATAAGAGATAAATTTCAGAAGAGGATGATAAGATTCTTGACATGACAGTCTGCAGTAGACTGCAGTGATCTCTGTTTAAGTTCCAAGGTGTCTTAAGGTGTTTTTGCATTCTTGTAGTTGTACAATACCCACCAAAACTGGCTTATTCACTTGAATTATTGCACATCAGCTGGAAGGTTCCTGCCTCTCTCAGGTCAGACCACCCAGCTGAGGTTCAGTCTGACTCAAAAACTGGTTTTAAGATGAGACAGCAGAGGAGACCCTGCTGAGAGGATGAAACCCTACTCTTGCTTCCTTCAAAGCACAAGTGGAATGACACAATAGACCCCCTAAGGAATCATTTTATTATCAACAGCTATACACTACATCAAATATGTTTACTCTAAGTAAGCAAAACTGCAAGTGAAGGAGATTTGATCACTGGAGGGAATATTAAGTTTGTCTTATTAAGTGTTGCTTCTGGGGTCCCAGTGCTGCTCCTTAACGATGTTTTGGACCTCAGTTTCCACTGCTTGTTCTTCTCTATCTCCAAACCTTATCACCACTCTGTTTAAATTCTTATGTACTCTTCAGAATTAATTTATCTTATCCAGTTTCTTTGGGGTGTTTAATGACTCTCAATCCTCACATCATATTCACTCCAACTTGCAGCATTCATAACTGACTCTGCCTACTTCCTGCTGCTATTACATGAAGTACAAGGCAATAGACACATATTTATATTTTTATAAAGCTTTTCCCTCAGTTCTTTGCTTGCCAGCTTAGGCTGGGTGGTTCCTAAAGGCTCCTATACCACTAGGACCATGTTGACTCCGTAAAGCCCATTTAATAATCATGATATGTTGCAACAGAACTTCTAGGAAGATCAAGTGCACAGGCAGGATGCTGCAAAGTTTGGTGACTCCATGGAGTCGGGATCAGCAGGGGATTCTTGGGGGACCAGAAGGAGAGATGGGAACAATCAAGAGCAACCCCCAGCCCAGAGTCTCTAGCACTGTGGGGATGTTGCAGCTCCACAGAACAAAGTTAGGCCACTTTATATACCAGAGCAGATCTGGTAATCTCTTTTCAAAGTCCAAGATAAACAAGAAAAGGTCCAAAAGTTACTCTTTTGGAAGAAATTGTAATCTATTTCCCTGACAGAAATCTTTTCTGGAAACTAAACCCATTACTTTGCTTAATATAGGCAAAATAAATTGGTCTCTCTTTTTCTCTGTACTATAAAATAGTTTTCATAGGATGTATTCTGGTTATCTCTCTGACTGAGTTTCTCTTCAGTATATAACAATCAATACTCTGATAAGCTTTTTCAACTTTTAAACTTGCTCAACAGTTTTTGTAAATAAATTTAACCGTACATGTGTATTAAAAAGTACACACTTCAAAAGATACATATTTAACTTTGAAAGCTTTAGGGTGTTTCAAGATTATAAAAAAATATAAAATGAGTGAGGTTTTATACAGGGGAATGCATGACCTATCTGGAAAAGAAAGGGAAACCTGAATTATAGAACACAGAAACCTCTAAAAAAAGCACAAGGCTACTGAATATGGAAATCTAAGGATTATCAAGTTTCTGACTTTCAGCTTCTTTATTTTGGTGAGCATTAATAGCGAAATTGCCCTGTTAATGTAAATCCCAGCAGAACTTGCAAACCTTGAATTGGAATTCATTTCCTTTTGTCTCTGCTGTAATAATGAGTATACATGGAAATAAATCTCCCCTTTCTGCTTTCTTAAAGCCCTTGAAGATTGGTGAGGGGGGTGGATTTTTATCTAGATGGCAGAAATAAGGCTGTGTGCAGCTCATAGTTCAATGTTGCACATTTGCTATTTATGTTACAGGGGTGCACATTGGGGGCAGGAGTCCACTGATTCACAATAAGTGAGTTTTCAGATTCCAACATAGTCCCAGACTAGACAAAGCCTGTGCAAACATAAATGCCAAGACATTTGCCAAAGGTCACAGAACAGGTTAATGGCAAAGCTGAGGAAATACTCTTTTTACACTCAAGCGTCTTCATGACTTGACTGTGCTGGTTTTCAAGACCTGGTTTTGGAGGATTGTTTCTTCCATAAAACCCTTGATTTGAATGATGCAATTCACATTCTGATCTTTTAGGATTCACCCCAGAGTCCAAACCAGCTGCTTTGTGCCTTGCTGGTGATGAACTTGTGGGCCTGTTAGGAATGCACCATCCTTTCCATGCTGAATGAAGCCTGTCTGTGCATGGCACGTGGTTTTCTCAGGTGTTTGAGTAACACCAACATAATCTTCCCTCACTGGTGGATCTGGAAAAGTAGTAATAATACTGCCACTATCACTGTGTTGATATTTTCCTGGTATTTCTTGTGAAGCTGGGCACAGGAACTAATAAGCTTATACTATACTGATGTTTGAATAAATCATTATGTCAAATTACGTTGTACTCAAACCCATATATTATTGCTCCTCTAGTTCTGTGGAAAACAGAGAGGTTGAATAATTTCAAGATTCCACTTCCCTTCTTTCTGGGTACAGAATTTCAATATAATTTGTCGAAGAGAGGGCCAAAACCTATAAAATCAAACTCTGCTCCTCCATTTACATACAACTTAAGAGGAAAAATGCAGACATTAGCCTGAGTGCAGGCCTTCTACACCAGGAAACTAGCAGGAACCACATTATTGTTATAATCACTGTCAAAACATGAGATTTAGAGGAGAAAAGAATTTAAATTTTAAAGGACTTTTATGAAAGGTCTTACATTTTCCCAAGTAATATCTCCCATTAATTTAACATGTTCATTGTTCTCTTACCCGTAGCCATCAAATTATTCTTCCTTTTTCGCATATAGTGCTGATATCTGCTGATGGATTAGTTTGTTTACAAAGTCTGCAGCTCAACAGATTTTGAAAAGTGCTGCAATTCAGAATTTAATAGCTGGTTCTCTTGAAAGTGGAAGGTCAGAATTAAAACTGTATACCATAAGGCTGTCACTGTGAGTATGGGTTTGGTAATGGTCTCTGAGACACAAACAGAATACAGCAAAATTTATTAGATAACTTTTAAACACTCAGGAATATGTTTGAGATTGATATGTAGGCATTGGAGGCACTTAAAAAATGGATCATTTTGGAGACCATTTTGACAAATGATACTTCCTTCAACAATTGGCCAGCAATGGAAGCTGTGTCACTTCTAAGTGCATCTAAATTGCCTAGTACTATTAAGAAGTCATTTAAGCTTCAGCAGTGTTTTGTCTGATTCTGAAACTGAGCACTTAAAATGTATGTCTTGTCCAAACACACAATGAAAACATTATTTTTAACTTTCTTTTTAAGCCTGTCTTTCTCCACAAACATACACGCATCCCCAGCTGAAAAGAAATAAAATAGTAAATGATGATGACATGTTCTATCAAACACATGAGTGGAATAGGATCTATCACTGTGTCAGTCTGGCTATAAGAGCTTTCTTCTAGGACTCAAGGGGATATTAAAATAAGAAAGGCTTTTTTTAGCACTTTATGTGATTCATGATTTAGACACAACATCCTTGAGTTTCATAAGCCAAGGAAAAACTTAGGTAGATACAGAGTAATACAGAATAAGTGAAATAGATTTTTGATTTAACAAACCACTCAAATGGACATAATAATTTAGACATTTCTACAGTAAAATGAGTCGGAAAAAGCTTCCCTGGAAGTTTCTAGGTATAATTTACAAAGTCAAACAGAGTATTTCAATTTATTTCTCTTACATCCCCATATGTTGTGTAGTGCTTAAAACTGGTAAGAGTTAAAGCAGCGATGGGTATCAAAACCAAATTCTATATTCAGTAGCCAATGGAAATTGAGCTTTTTTCCTCTGATCAATTTGGTAGCTATTTTCTACACCTCTTCCAATGTATGGGGAAATGTATAGGCAGTTACAACCCAGCCGTTGCTCAGTCTTGCAGTGGTGCACAAAACAATTTAGAAATTGCTGGCAGTATAAGTGTTGATAAGTGGCAGCTCAATGAATGTAAAAAAATCTGACAGTCTATTCTTATGAAAGGATGGGGATAATAATGTGTTATATGTATGTACTATATGTTAATGTGGCTATATGTACATCTTACAATGAATCCCATTGCATTTTCTTGAACTCCACTTTTCAAATGTGTCTTTGTATACTGGGAAGAAGATTTACTTGTTTGAGCAAAAATAACTACTTTGTTCTTTGGGTTCTTCTAAAAATTCACTTTTGTTCTTACACAAAATAGATAAATGAACAGCAAGTTGCTGTTATGCCAAGAAACAATCCTGGCTTTCTCAGGGTCTCCAAAGCTGTCTGTATTGCTGAGATTTTAGATTTGCAAGATTTCTTAGCTGGAGAAAATCTTTTTCTTCTTTGTTCAAATTCTGTGTGATCCCCACTCCAACAGGAACCTTATTCTACAGCATGGACTTCCAGGCAGTACAGAACTTGAAACATCTATCATTAAGAAAGTGGTGTATAAATACTTGTTAAGTGACTGACTCCTCATGCACTGATGATAACTTGAACAGTAGGAATGTTCAGAGAGCAGTGGGATGGCACAGAAATTGGAACAGCAGCAGCTGTGTTCCCAAGATTGAAGACTTTGTCACTAGAAATCTGCAGCTATGAAGGTACAAATCCAGAACTATGTTTGGTTTACCATATGCAATCACTGAAGGCAGAAGAAATTAAAAAAAAGAAATAAAAAAATTGCACTGCTTCAGTGGAGAAAGGAATGAAGAAAAGAAAAAGTTTGTCTCCACACAGGGGTCCAGAATCATCAGTGATTTAATATTCAAATCAGTTATAGATCTGCACATGCTTATCTTAGGAATTAAATATATTGTTATTTGCTTGGCTGGATCAAAATCTTTGCCTTTGAGATGCTAACATAAAATAAGCAGGGAAGTGACTAAATTTAGTAGCAGGTAAGTAATTTGCCTTTGTTTTCCTGACCACCAAGTTGGGATCTTTCAACATGCTTTTTCCATTAGTGTTCTTGAACAGCATACCTCCTGAAGAAGAGACTTATATGCATTTTGAAAATCTGTGGAGAAAAAAAGATATTTCAACAAGCCAGCTTTAAAGCCTCAAGAGCTCTTGCTGATGGATATCAGAAAACATTTTTTTTAACAACAATATCTGATGAAATGCAATGCAGTTTGTAACAAAAGCATTGTTTATAGCAAATTACAGTGAAACTGAGAACCTGTCTCTAATTATCCTTTGAAATACAAACTGCATGGTGTCCTGTAAAAAGGACTGCATAATAAATGCAGACATACCACTGTATTGTTGGACAGCTATTTCATCTTTGTCCAATTTATTTATTTAGTAGTTAAAATTAGGACTGGATTCTTTCCAGAAGGTTTCAGTACCTGATTTGTTCTAAAGCACAGTATCAGAGCCCTGAATACAGTAAGACAATATGCTTTCACTACAATAATAACTGAAATTCAGCACTGACATGCAAAGAGTTTCAACTGAGTGTCTCTTCCTTCAGCTTCATTAGAGTCCAGCTCACTAATTGATGGCTGAGTCAGCCCTTGCTGCAGTCAGTCCAAGGAGACGAAAGTGAGAAGAAATACTGTTCTTGAAAGTATAATTTCCAGGGGATATTAGCTCAAGGGTTCACAGTTAAAGCACTGATTCAGCCACTCATATAAGATGTCACTGGGAGAATTTATCCTTGGAGCAACGTGAAATTTTTTACATCTACAGAGATTCTTCTGGTTAGAGTTTTCTATTGAAAAGTGGACAGGAACATGAGAAATACTGAATTCAGATAAATCAGTAACTTATCCAAGAATTCATCTGTATTGGAGGTATGTGCTTGTGAATCATTCTGATTCACCCTGCAAAAGAAAATAGAAAATACACCAATGCTACATATGCACCATTTAGAGTCAACTGATTGGTCAAGCATCCCCCAATTTACTACAAATTTTCTGTCATTTATCATAAAAATTCCAGTTTCTGCTATTGTGAAACAGGTCAGGAAGAAAACGAAATGGGACATATATTTTATTATCTGTTTATTCTTCATTATCCTTTGTTTTTTAATTTCAACACTTACAGGAAATCATGAAACCTGGGTAGCAGTTTAAAATAACCTGCTTACATTTTTAAAAACAGTCACCAAAGGCTCTAGTGAGCTTGCTTTTTCTTTTTTAGAACTAGCAGATGCTTAAAGTACATACCTGAAAGCCTGAACTAGGATGTGGCAATCATGGCATCAGCAGTTCTGTCTGTTTTTTTTTTTACTCCTGTTCCCTACTCTGTGGCTTCTGGCACTCTTCTCTGCACTCTGCTTGTATCACAGCCTCATTCTCCTTTTCCAAGGGCCATACTGTTTGATGTGTTTCAAAAAGTTGCATTCCTGCAAATCTGCAAGAATATTAATAGGGATTTTTTTTAGCAAAGAAATGCAGGAAATTACAAAAATAAATAAAGAAGAAAACTGGGAGTAATAACTAGGCTTCTCCTAACATTTCTCTGATGACAGCCTTGTTCATCTATTTCACATTCTTTAAAGAAATGATATTCATGCAATTATACATTGTTTTTGTACATTTACCCTATATATATTGGGAAGACATTTTTCACATCTAACTGAAAAGGCCTTTGGAAAAGGCCTTAGCTATAATTCTCTAGTTCCTTAAGTGGCACCTGAAAAGCACTTCAAAGAGAAGAAAGGCTATTCACAGTCCTTTCCCTTCTACAATATCCTAGGAAAAGACATGACACAAGTTCTGTGACATAAAACCCTCCAACCTCATGGCAAGTCCAACAGCAGTACCCATTACCAAGAGAGCAAGGCTTCAGTGTTCCTTTGTTTCCTGAGACAATCATTAGTTTGTGAACAAACATGTCTAATTTGAATGTTTTCATATAAAAGGATCTATTGAAACAACTTTTAAAGGTAGTTAGCTATCATCATTTAAGCAACAAGGAGACCATCTATTTTTAAATGGAATTATTTTTAAATTAGGTTGATCATTTATAATATTTGGGGTATAACTCCAGAAGAAATAGACAGCCATAGGATTATAATTTTGGGTTGAGAAAAAACTGCTGTGCTGCTGTGGACAGGATGAGGATTGCAGGGCCAGCACTGGCTGCAAGTACAGCACTGACTCCTGATGGGGAAACACATGTTGCAGTACATTTTTTTGGAAGAAACAAGTCCACTGGGCTTCTGTGCCATTGTTTAATATTGGAAAAATATATGAAATGTGCTTTTTTCGTATATGTTCCAGTTCTATTTCCAAGTGCTCAAGTCCTTTGGAAGGGTAAAAGTACATGCTTAAACTGATACAGGTGTGATGGTTCTTCCCTCCTGAGGCTGAGATAGGACACAGAATCAGCTGCAGGAGTTGTTTCATGGATCTGGACTGTATTTTTCAACTCTGGGAAGCAAAGAATACATCATGCATTGAGTTATCTGTTAGATCAGGAAAAAATGGAGAAGGAATTATTAACCAAATGAAGTCAAATCAACCAAAGCATCACTTCAGGATCAGGCAAAAAAAAAAAAAAAANAAATTTATTTTCTTTTCCTATAGGCCCATCATTATCATCTGTGCACTTCTTGTCATCACAGGGCATGAATAAAATAAAAAAGGAGAAATAAAAATTCAATATGAGAGACCATTCCCCTTTTCCCCTTTTGCAATGCTCTTCTGTGTAGTGGCTGCCACAGTTCAGTAATATGACAAAACATAACACAGAATATAACTGGATTTTTTATTTAATTTTCATAGTTAAAAGACCTTTCTTGAAATTGCTTTTCATTGTTTATCTTCTTCTCACTTAAAAAAGACAGGACCACCTGCATATAGATAACAGGAAGGGAAATGAGTTTTGGTCTCTCCTATTTAAAGTACAAACATTGCTCTTTATAGTCCAAATCTTCTAAGGGATTGATGGTATCTTGTCTATATTTGTTTTACTTCTCCTCAATTCAATTTACCGAAAATGTCCTAGTGCAAGAAGCAACAGAGTAAATACAGTGATGCACAGAATAACAGCATTAAGTTTCTCTCATTTTGGTCACTTGCCAATGCTCCACATGAATATGAAATGAAGATTCCAGTGTCTCAACAATTCAGCCTTAGACCTTTGTGATTTGTGTGAATCCCTCAGCAGTGCTAGGACAGAGAGCACAGAAATGAATATTTTTGGACAGCTGAAAAACCTGCTGTTTGTCATATAAATCCAAGCCTCCCCATAATTTGGCTGGGAGACCTGCAGATCAGCCCCTGTGTCCCTGCTTCACTAGTGTGAAAATCCTATCAGGAAAGAGGGTAGAGGGGAAAGGAAGTAGATGGCTGGCATTCACATATCATGTTGCTGTAGAGCTGGGGTATTAGTCAGGACACAGAGTCCCTGGAGCTAGAACACAATCCTAATTTTTAGTATATACTTACTTTTATAATCTCAAAGTACCATTTATACCCTGGTGCAACTGGGATCTAAACCCTACCTTAGTGATCTAAAATAATTCTTAAAGTCTCTTCTTGCTTAGCTTGAAATATTCTTCTGTGTCTGAAAAGCATGACTCTGGACAAGTCTCGAGCTCTTTTGTTAATGATTGGATAATCTTGCTCCTGTCTTAGTCCCAAGGGAGTCAAGGTACCTCAGCATATTCTGCAAGGATTCTGAAAACTCCTGAGGTTTATGTGGAGACATGGTACAAAAAGCTGTCATGACAAAGCATTCAGCTTTCTAGGTGACTTATTTGCTGGGATAATCAATCTGAATTTTGGCCTTGGATCCAAAAATGACATCTACTTTCTGGTCCAAGAACTATTTTGTGTGAACTGTGTAAAACTGGAGAAGCAAGACCTGTACTCAAAATCTTCCATATAGTTCAGTGGCTTTAGCACAATGCAGAGTTCTTCCTGTGCTTTTTTCTTTCCTTCTGCTTATTCTTTCACAACATATCTGAGGATGTCACTCATCTTTACTGAAAAGAAGTGTTATCTACAGTAAAAACAGCAAAAAGTAACTTGCTTTTTGTTTGTTCAAATTATTCTGCTACTAAAATTAAGGAGAAACCTAATAATGTCTTTAGTGTAAATTTTCATTGGAATGCAAACTAATGTCATGATAAGTTCTGCCTTAGATCAATTCAAGACTCCTTATAGTCTTAATGTATTTTTAGGTATTTTTTGCACTGGATTGCCTTAATTCATCCTGATGTAAAAGTGAAGAAATTCAGCATCCCTGAGAAGAGATATACCCCATTTTTCCCAACAATTTTATGAATAATTAAGAATCTTCTGCAATTATTAACAAAACAAGCACTGAAACACATTATCTTGTGAGCATGACTTCTAATATTTTGGGATTGCACTTGTTAGCGTGTTCTGTTTCTCTCGTCTCTTCTTTCCACTCGTACAGTACATTTGCTGTGAAATAGTAACAGAGGGATGGGATTTACTTTTCAATCAAGAACAATTCATAGTTATGCTTTTCACTTTTCAAATTGGTTTTTATTTAATTTTAATTCCTTCAGTGCCAGGAAAAGGGATCTGACTGTGGGATAGTAATTTCTGAACTTGGATGATGTTAGAGGTAGCCTTAGATGGCTGAATTTTGGTATAAGTTCTCCAACAGGACTTATCTCTGTGTTTTGAAAAGTCCAATTGACTCTTGCTCATGAATCACATTGGATTTAAAGAAACTTGGCAACCAGAGAAACTTGGCACCTATTTCCTTTTTTTTTCCAGCTCTGATCTTCAAGTTCTCTGCACACTGATGCAAGGTGAGATGTTACTCATAATTTTCCTGCATAAATTGTAGTAAAGAAGAAAACTGCTAAGCAAATCTGCCACAAGGTGTGAAGACAAAAATAACAGGGAATCTGTGTTCCTTTCAAATCAGCACTGCCTTTTGCACCACCATGTAACTGCTCCTGGACTGCAGACTTAGGCTAACTCAAACCAATGGCTTAGTGTGATATCTTCATGTCCCATTAGCCAGACTCTCTGAGTCCTGCTTGCCGCTAAACAAAAAGTCAGTTGTTTTATTTCATTGGCTGGGTTAATGGCAATGAAATACCATTACATCAGGAAAACTTCTGACCTTTTGCTGCATCTTTTTGAGAACTGAGCTGCTAATGACTGTTCATATTAATTGGAAATCTAGAAAACAGATGTTTCAGTACAATTCTTCATTCCATAATGTTCAGTCATCCTGCCACCCATCAAGAGATAATAACCTTAATATAGTGTAGCAGGAATAAACCAAGTATTTGACTAACATCAGTGTCTAATCTCTGTGCCAGATAACTCACCCAAACATTTGAAGAAGTTTTACTTTGTTCACTTTGTTACAACACACGTTGAACCTGACCCTCTTAAAAAGCCTAGGATGTTATCTCGTGCCTATAAACCAATGGAACACAGGAATTGAGGACTTGGTACTTGCTCAGATCTGCCAGTCCTGCTGTCAAGGCAACAACCTTTCTTCAAAGACCAGGATGGGCTGGGTAATTACTCCTAAGAGAGCCTTCACATACTTCATTTCAGTTGTCAACATGTTTAGTCACTGCATATCAAAGTGGTTCAGTTGTTCAGGTGAGGTGGATCAGTTCAGTTAGCTTTTGTCTTTCCATTTGTACCATTCAAAGGGTGAACTTAGGAGACTAAATGTAAACTCATCACGCACCATAAAAGTGAAGAATCACATCTTTCACAGGGTATTTTTATAAGATATTCAAAATATATTCCTATTTTTTCCACTACAGTTAGTTTTTTTAAACTTGAAGAGCTTGAGGTGTATCCCAGACAAAATCTTGGAACCATATTCTTTTTAGACCAGTTACAGCAAATGTGTATTATGTACACATGTGTAGTATGTAGTTGTTTTCCAATGGTTAAGAAAGGGTCGTTACCTCATCATCTCTATTTTCATCTCCTGGATGTTTTGACCTAATGAGGCTGCACTTTCATATCAGGGATACAAATTAGTGTGGTGAAAGCTCAAAGGGGTGGGGTCTTTTCTTTCAAACCAGTTGAATATAGCTATATTTTTGAGGGACTCATGCATTAACAGAAGGATAACGTAAACCCAAATCTAACTAGTAATATAAACCCAAAGCTAACTCAAATTAATATACATTATTTTAAGACTAAATTAAAATCTAAATTAAAATTCAGTTCCAACTACAAATATGGAAGCAATGGGTGTGAACTTGTGCCTATAAGACCCCTCATGTATATATTGGAGTTTTACTATAAGAAATAATACTGCTAAGAAGTGGAAGAGGCAATAGCAATTGTCCTGACAAATTGCCTCCCTGACTATATAAATAGCACACTTTTGCAATATTAATTGAAGAAGGATCCAGGAATAGTAAATACACATTTTGTTCTATAAATCAGTTTGACATACTATGGCTCACTTGAAACATATCCATCAGTGGTGATCAGAAAATTAATTAATATAAAAAAAGGGAAATGAGAACAGAAGACATCCTGTAAGATTGTTCAGATTTCCAAAGGAGCTTATTAACAAAGATATATTCCTGTTGTCAAAACCCTTTTTTCAGCCATCTTTCTTCAGGGCTTGCTATGAATAGAACCACAGCCATTTACAGGAGAGCTGAAGACATATGGCAAATCTCTTACCAGAGTGTCTCTCTAACTTCACTGTGAGACTACACATATTTTCATAACTTTCTGAGCCATAAATCTTTAAATCAGGAAAAGAACTTTAAGTCCTTAAGTTTCATGTAAGACTCTACGTCTTCTTATATACCATGTGATGTCTCTCATAAGGTTCTTTTCATGTGACCCAAATTCAGGGAACATCCCTGCCATCCAAGCTGGTAATGCCTGAGGGAGAAACAGTTTCCAGAACAGGCCAAAGGCAGCAGTGTCAGAGGAGGAGGAAGCCAAGGAAGGAGCAGCAGCAGAGAGACCCCACGGGGGATGGAGGACAAGGAGGGATAGAGGGGTTCCAGGCCCAGGGCAGGAATCCCTGGTAAGGGATTTCCCTGTCCTTATTTCAACCCACAAATTTTTCCACCCTATTTTCTTCCCCATCCTACTGAGAATAGGGACTGAGATGCTGTGTGGGAGTTCGACCCTCAGCCAAGGTTAACCCTCTGTGGTCCTGTTGACTTTTAGATGTGATGTGAGTTTAAGGGTCTCACAAGAGAAAGGGAATAAGACAGTTCCCAGTTTAGAGTGACACCTTATGTGAATGCTATTTTAGCACTTGGGCCTCCTATACTCTTGGGCTTACCCAAAGTGGCTCAGATTTATGAAGTACAATCTTTAAGTCTGTAGGATTGGTCTTGTGCCCATCAATAAATAACAGGAAGAACCTTCATGACTGCCAGAATCCCCCGTTTCTGGGCTCAACAACTTCAGCTCAGGTTCTCATGATGGGTTATACCTCACAGCAAGTAAAATGTTTCCTTCTTCATCAGCTCCTGCACTGGTTTACCCTGCAGACCCATGCTAAGCACATTGCAGTCTCTTCTTGTAAAGCTACATCACAAGGATCTCAGCCACACCGGTAACATCTGATGCTGTCAAAACCATCAGAAAGATGTGAAATAAAGTTTTGCTGACCATTCCCAAATGTCACTAAAAGCACCTGCACAACTGACTTCATTAATCTGTAAACAGCAATTATTGTCTGTTCACATAACAGAACATTAATTGCAAGAATGAATGCTAATGTAATATATAATTAATGTAACAGGATTCTAAAAACACACGCATTAGCAAAGTAAGAATAAGTCACTCATACCTTTAATTATCTATTTATGTTTGGGTTGTTTTCAGTGAGAGAGAAGCATAGATTATAAAACCCAGAAGAACCTTCCATTTTTCTCTAGTTTGTTCAGCAACAAGCTGTATATTTGGATTAATACTAGAAAAGAAATTTCTTGCTTACAGCAGAATATAATCTGCAGACATATAAATCTGATATCAGGCCTGTTACTAGTGAACTAGTTACTAGTCAAGTTTGTATTCCTTAATATTTACACTATTACACCAGTATTTACACTATTATAACTAAAGATTTTTCATTATTTTGACAAAGTTTAGTCACAGAAAATGTAGCTATCTAGCATTAAGTAGGTTGTGAAAGAAGCATAGCCATGGTAAACCAGTGCACTCTAATTGTTCTCTAATAGACTGTGTACACACAGACTACATCTCTCAGGGCTTAGGATTTTTCCTGTAAAACTCCTACACCTGTCAACAGGAATTGTGCGGATCTATGTACAGCAGAATACAGTCATATTTCTTTATAAAGAGTAAAATTATAAACAAAAATATTAAAGCAACGTTTGAACCATCTTATTGTTGGGAAAAACGATTGAAGAAGATGCAAGGGCAAACAGGGATAGGACAAGGGGGAATGGCTTTAAGCAGATTTGGATTAGATATTAGGAAGAAATTCTTTACTGTGAGGGTGGTGAGGCACATGTTGCCCAGAGAAGTTATGGATGCCCTACCCCTGGAAGCCAGGCTGGATGGGGCTTTGAGCAACCTGGTCTAGCAGAAGATGTCCCTGCCAGAGGGGATGTGAGAGGTGTTCGGAACAAGATGATCTTTTAAGTCCCTTCCAACCCAAACCATTCTATGATTGTGTGAATCTGTTCAAGATCAAGGTCAAGAAGCTTTTCAACAAGATCAAGAGCCTTTTGTTTGAAAAGATGACAACTGGAAGCTGAGGAAGAAGGGACAGAGAAAAAAAATTCAATAGAGGTCTGTTAAACCAGATCTGGCATGGAGAAGGTAAATACGGAAAACTTGGAGAAGACAAATGTCAGCATTAATGCATTTCTAAGATAAGGAACTTTTTGACAGGGATTAGACAAATTAATGAGACAAATATATATCACAGGCTATTGAATATGAAGAAAAGTCTTCTGATTAAAGAGGCCTCTGAATCACCTATCATGGTGCTGAGAAAATATTCTAGAAATTATTGCAATATCCTTGTCCCACTCTTGTCCCTTTTTCTTGCACCATTCACAGTGGTCAATTCTTCAGACTGAATATGAGACTATATGAGCTTTTAATCAAACCCAGAGCCATTTCCTACTGGGAAGCTTTTTTAAAAAATGTTATCAATAACACAGAGTATCTCATCTGCAGGCATAAAAACAATCATTCTTTTGCCTTCAGTGAGCATTGCAATACATCCTAATAACAGTAAAATCATCTTAATTACTGAAATCTATCCTAAGTTACCTTTGTTTTTAAGACCTGTTGCCAGTTAGTACAATTATGATGCACACTACAAAATATCTGCATTTTAGCAGGTAATATATCCTAAGTAGCTTTCTTATGTTTCCAGCTTTTAAAGTTGTTCAATTCCTAGCAAGTCTTGTGTAGAAATGTTCCTGGAATACTCTCAGAGATTATTGTCAGAGTGAGCAAAGGTCAGGCAAAAGAAGTGCACTATTAAATCTTTGAGGAGATGACAAGAGTGTTCAGCAGATATAGACTGATTGAATTATGCTAATCAGCTTTTACTTACTGTCCAGGTTTTGGCTGAGATAGAGTTAATTTTCTTCCTGGTAGCAGGTATAGTGCTGCATTTTAAATTTAGGATGAGAACAGCATTGAAAACATTTGGATGTTTTAGTGGTTGCATTCAGTCAGGGACTTTTCTGCTTCTCACCCCACCTCACCAGCGAGGAGTCTGGGAGTGCACAGGGAACTGAGAGGGGACACAGCTGTGACAGCTGACCCCAACTGGCCAAAAGGATATTCCAGACCACACTGTGTTGTGCTCAGTGTATAAAATGGGGAGGAAAAGCTGGCTGGGGGCCACTGCTCAGAATCCGGCTGGGCACCAGTCAAAAGATGGTGAGCAATTGCATCGGGCATCACTTGTCTTGTAACTTCTAATTATTTTATTCTTGTTACTATTATATCTTCCTTTTTGGTCCTATAAAACGGTCTTTATCTCAATTCATGAATTTTACATTTTTTTATCTTAATTCTCTCTCCCATTCCCCAGGGCAGGACGAGTGAACAAGTGACAGTGTGGTGTTGAGATACCTGTCAGGTTAAACCACAACACAGCTCAAACATGCAGTTCCTCCAGATGGGCTTTGAATAAAGTGCATTTTAAAAGGATAAACAGCAAAGCTTATCTTTCTGCAGGGAAGCTTCCAGCAATGATGTCTTACTGAACTGAGTGGACAAGCCTGTGTAAATGTGGATGTGCATTCCTGCAGGGATGTGCACAGCATTGATCCAGCGTGGTGAGAGGAGACTGTTGTCTGCACAGCCAGAGGCTCACCAGAATGCTGGTGCATATTAGAAAATAAAAGCTTTTTAACAGTCTTACCCACACCCATTAAATATACGTACTCATTTACACACATTCATACGCTGCTTTGATTGTATGCTAATTTCTCCATTTTTAGTATTGCAAAGGGCTGTGAGGTAGATAATTTGTGACTATATCCTTTTTAACTAGAGAGGAAAAGGATTTTCCATTAGTCAGAGAGAGATGCCTCCATACTCTAGGCCCTGATTGGCAGGTCCTGCTTCTCCCACTTTCTGGAAGCTTGTTCTCAAAGTGGCTGAAAAGAGCAGTCACTGGTATTGAAGGAGATAGCCCATCCACTTATTCTCATTTCTTAATAGTCTCTATGATGTAGTTTAATTTTCAATTAAATTCCAGCATATGCAGAATCAACATTTTGAAATATGCACTTTAATAGAATAAAGAACCTTGTCTCTCTGTTTTATTACACTTTTAGTTATTTCAATGAGCAAAATCCTCTACAATTATATTTGTCTTTCTATTCTATTAAAAGGATCAAAATCTTTTATATAGCTAGCAATATAAAACAATCATAGTTCATATCAAAATCAATATTCATTGACTTTTCAAAGCAAAACAGTTTCTACCTCAAGAGTCTTGGTTTATTTTTGTGATGTATCATGAAACATCATTTTATCTAGCAATTCATATTTTTACTAATAACACTTGTCCAGCACATTTTCACTTCAATTTATTTCGTGCTGATCATCCAAGCATAAGAAAACACTTTGTGAACATTATCTAACTTCAAAAAAATGAAGAATGTTAGTAAAAATAACATTTTTCTTCATAGTTCTTCTCCTTGTGTGTTTTCAGAGCAAGGTCTGTTGAGTTAGCTAGCAGTTGCATATTTTTCTTACATTTATTTATATTTTTCTTGCAAAAGTCACACAAGGTTGTGAAGGTACCACTGCAATATTTTTATTATTACAGTGAATCTATCTTTATGATTCTAATCTAAATCTCCAGGTCTGCTGGAACCAGAAAGCCAAACTGAGCTCAAGATCTGTTTTATTAGACATTTATAGAACAATAGTGTAAGGGTGGGATTCATAGCTTAGCTTTATGATAAGTGATGAAGTAATAAACTCTTATAACTGCCTCTACTACTGAGGATAACAAAACTATCACAAAGGTCCTTTAAGTAGGTGATGCTCTAATATTCCTGTGAAAATAACTTATAATTACTGTAGAGAAACATATATATTAAGAATTTATTTCTGTTATTTGCCATAGTTAAATCGTACTGAAGATCCTAAAAAAAAAGCCCTAATATTCTTTTAAAATGGAAAACCAACATCCATGTCTTACTTCCTCATATTTTACTTGCTGATATAACTTCACCTGTTCACATTTACATTATTTTTATGTTTCAAAATGCAGAAGGAATTTAAAAAATAAAATACATGGAATATTTTGGTTTCTAGATAAGATATTTTTGGGGTTTGAATGTAATAAACATTTTTTTCTGAGTATCAATGTTTATTGCCCTTTAGGGTAATTAATTTTCTTTTCAGCTTAGATCAATATTTCTAATGTTAAGTCAATATACCATGACAAAATATTTGAACTTTATATGTATTGCTTCAAAATCCATTTTGCATTCTCTAAGGCAGTGTTCAGTTCGACAGTGGACAGCACATGCCAAGGTTAGACTTGTCTGTGCAGGTTGGAAAATCCAGAAATGGTCAGCATGGAGTGAAACTTCAGGTTTTTTCCATTCACAGAATCACAGAAACACAGAATTAATAAAGCGGCAAGACACCTCCAAGAGACACCTCCATTGAGTCCAATCACCACCTTGTCAACTAAGGCACAGCTTTGAGTCCCATGTCCAGTTGTTTCCTCAACTTCTTCAGGGATGGCAACTCCTCCACCTGCCTGGGCAGCCCCTTCCAATGCCAAAGTCCATTCCAATACTTTCAATTCCATGCTGTGCATTCCAGGTTGTCCATGTCTCCTCCCTGTGACCCAAGCCAGGTTTTTCTGACAACTCTGCTCTTTCTCTTTCTTGCCTGCAGATCTTTCTGCTTAACTTGAATTCCCTACAGTTCAGTTCATCTCCAGACGAAGATGAAAACTTTATCTCTCTCTTCTGCCCACTTATTTACTTCCTCTTTTGACCCATTCCATGATCTTTTATAGCTGAACACTAACCCCATAAGGTTTTACTCCCCATTTGTTAAAAATAAATATTCAATTCCCTCATTTCTGTGCTCTCTTCCACTTAATTTTTGCCTAGGAACCACACAGTGGAACTCACCTTTTTTAACTGGATCTTTGGTTGTATCCTGCTGTAGCACAAGCTGTAACTAGGTCTGTAAGTCTGAGCTTTTGTAGTCTTTTACCAAGGTGACAATAACTAAAGAAATATTTGCTCTGTGTTTTTCTTCTTCTTCTTGCATGTAGAACATTTCAAAGACCTCCTGTTTCATTAGGACAACACAGAAATGCAAGGGGGTATTTGTACCAGCAGTTAGTACTGAATTTCTACTGTATTGAGCCCTCAACAAGTGTAGATGTAATCCATACCTGAGAAAAAAAGACCACCAGCAAAATGCTTCACACTCCAAACTGGAGGGCACATAGCAGAATAAGAAAAATAATAATGGTTTTCAGGACTGAATCATGAAGTATCAGCAATAAACAGGTAATATTTTTCTAAGAGGATGTAGAAATGAAACATCATACTGCCTCAAAAGGTAACTCAGCAATTTCACAGAATCATAGAATTCCCTGAGTTGGAAGGGACCCACAAGGGTCATCAAAGTCCAGCTCCTGGCCCCACACAGGGCAGCTTCAAGAATTCCACCACGTGCTTCAGAGCATTGTCCAAAAACTTCTTGAACTCCGTCAAGTTTGGTGCTGTGACCATTTTCCTGGGGAGCCTCTTCCAGTGCCCAGACACCCTCTGGGTGAAGGACCTTTCCCTGACATCAAGCTTAAACCTCTCTTGATGCAGCTTCAATTTCCCTGATGCCCAAGCCAAAAGCCCAAGCAATGAAAATTGTTTTTCCCAGTTATGACAATGAAGGCAAAAAGTTCCATTAAGGTTTCCTGAGGTCACAAGGAATATGGATCAAGGACAAGAAAAGATGCACATGCATTAGCTAGTAAAGTCCAAGCTCACAATCACTATGAGACAGACCTTTTAATTAATAAGGTTATTTTAAGAATTTTTGGGTTGCTTCTTTCTTTTCTTCTAATTTTTTTTATTCTTTCTCCAGGTACAAAAGCCTGAAAACCACACTGCAAAAGTACTTGGATCCGCAGTTCTCGTCACAAGGATTTTTAATATGACCTTTTCTTTTTTTTCACAGGTCTTAAAAAAAAGTGGCTGTGAAGATAAGTACACCTCACCCCAGAAATGTAATATTTTCTCAGAGAGTGTAGACAATGCAATTTCAGAGGCAAGTCCTAACTAGGATGCTTGAGAATTATTTAATGAAACATCTTTTTTTGCTACTTTGGAATCACGTGTTTATTGCAGCAGAGAGACTTCATAAAATCAAATTATCAATAAAATTCATATTAGAAAATATTTCTTGGGGTGCAAAATTTCTGCTCAGAAATTTCAGCACAACAGACATATATTAACCTCAGAAAAACTTGGTGAGAAGGACAGTTAAGATGTCTGGAGGGAGGAGAAAGCAGAGCTGAAACTGTCCATAGATTGTCATCCAAAATGAATTCCCACAGACACACACTGGTGGAAGGGTTTCACAATTTCACTTGTGTTTCACACACACCTCAAAATAAAATTCTTCCTACCAAGAACTTGCCAACAAATATTTTTTCTCACAGCGTGAAACTTTCATATTCTTCCTTTTACTACTCTTCCAACAAATATTTTTTCTCACAGCTCGAAGCTTTCACATTCTTCCTTTTACTACTCTTACCTAATATATCAACTTTTCACATGATTGCTGTATTTTGCAAATGGACCATCCATACCAGAAAAAGGTACATTTAATAGGCCTGCTGTGTTCTATCTGCCACAGCCATGAATATAGGTTGTGAATACCCTAAAGCATCGTAAGTAGCAATAAGTGTCTGTTCATAGAAAGCTGAACTGAATCCCTTGAGCAGAAATTCAGGAGTTCAGAGGAACATTCAGCTGACTTGTCAGTAAGTTAAATTTAAAATAAATTTCTCTCTAGTCTCACAGAATTCAAAATCCCATTAAAAAAAAAGGGGAAATTGGGTACGGATGGCATATGAAGACATCAGTATTCACCCATCTTAATCTAGAGCTGAAGTCCTAACTTTAGATTCATTTTAGAATTTCTATGTGATGTCTCATAAGTCAGCAGTAATTTTATACCACATATTCTTAACTTAATACTTGTTTTCTGGGGAAAGGCACTGTGAAGATACATGTTGTTCTTAAAAATGAAGTGATACAAAAAACCTAGATGCATATATTTTTCAGAAGCACCACTTATCTGCAAGGTATCGTTTATGGAAACATTTCTGCCCAACTCTCTTTGTCATAGATGACAAAGGCTGTGCATTTCAGGATGAAGTGAATAAGAATATAATACTGTGAAGCTGATGATCTGCAGTACTGCTCTTGAACAAATCAATGGATCTATTCAGCTTTAAGAACAGTGTGCAGCATATGGGACCCTAAATTATGTGCAGTCAGACTACGAGCCTGCAAATCTGCTAGCAAAGCAAAGTATTATTTCACATAATTCAGTGTCATTAGATATTACCACCAAACAAACAAACACAAAACAAAACAGAAAGAATTGAAAAATTTTACATAATTTGGTATCTCAGTATTCATCTCATGGAATGCATGATACCAGCAGGATTTTATGAGCTGCACTAGGTCACTGCTATACCTTGTGGAGAAAGATGGATGTTTTCACCAGCAAGGCATTTGGTCTACTGAGGTCCCTACTTTAGGAAAAATTCTCTCCTTTCTTCTCAAGATAGTATTTTGCAATCTGTTTTCCTATAACAACTGATAAAAGCTTACAGACACCCAGCTCAAAGCATTTATTTTTAATGCTCCACAAGGTAAGGTTGTTTCCATATGATGTTTGCTGTCATTTTGAGCACTGTGGGACTTGAGAACAATTTGCCTTTCCTAAGATCTGTGAAGCATTTACCATCTGAGTGCAGATGTCTTTAGTATCCCAGAGCATTGCTAAAGACCTTAAATGCCCATTTTAAAGCAACTTGGTTTACCCTAGTGAAGTCTTTCTTAGTCAAATGAAAGTCACTTCCCTCTTGCTCAGCCCATCTAGAGCAGCCACTTTTCATTCAGCCTTGTGTTACTTCAAGCCTTTTTTGACATCACACCTAGAAAATAATAGGACTGTAAACCATGAATTAAGAAAAAACCGAATTATTTCAAATTACTTACTATACCCAAAAAAACCTTAAAAACAAAACAGCAACAGCAACAAAATCAGACTATCTTGGAACAGAAGTAGGCAAAGAACATTTGAGTTTGGTCTGCCAAGCAGTCTGTTTAATTTGAGTGGACTTTTTCAAGAAATAAATCCTTAGTAGAGCCAGAGTACAGATTTACATTTTTAAAGTAAGTATATGCAAATATAAGCAAAATTAGATACTATATTTAAATTCATGTTATTTTCCTATAATTTCAAAATACAGAAAATTACCCATTAATGATTGTTTTGATTGCAGCATTTTTTGCCTGTTGAAAGACAAAAACTGAAAAAAAACCCCATCATTAACAGACCTTCTATAATTTCTGATATGCAAAAGCATAAAAATATTTAATTCAAAACCTTGTTTTGGGCAAAAGGAAACATAGCTTCTATGTAAAATCAAGAATGTGTAATTGAAATCTTAACCCACACAAAGAATTTGAACTAGTTGAGACAAAAAATTGAGGCAGGAAAAACTACATATAGCGTTTTATACATATTCATTGGTGCTTTACACCTGCTGTTTTCATCTGTGATTTGCTGCCCCACGCTAATATTGAACTTACTATATGTGAAGTGTCTTACCTTTTCTCAACCTAAATGGTGTTGAGGTTCTGTGAAGCTGTGGTCTGTATGACAAAATAAAATTTACTAAACTTCAGGGTTACAGAAGTAAGGTATAATGTCATTTTCATGGCTAAGGTTGTTTAGTACATATACCATGACATTGGTAATTAAGACATTTTAATTCCTTTCCTTAGACTTCTCCAGATGGATCATGACTTTTACCTTTCATAGCTCATTTTAGTGTCCTAAGAAACAGAACAATATTGCATTTGTTGCAGAAATATCATAAAGATCAATTAAATAATGCTTCAGAAGGATTTCAAGATCCTCTGAAGAGCCTTTATCTTGTGAAGTGCAGAGCACCACAGCTTTATTGCAACATTTGAACACACATTTAGCCTGAACTGCTGGGATTTCTCATACATCTAAAGTTGAACACAAGAATAAGTGTATCAAGGAAAATAATCAGAATACACAGAATAAAAATCACCCAGTAGGGATGAGCTCAGAAAGGTAACTATACAGGATTAAAGTATTGTTTGAATTATGTTCCCCCCACCAAATCTTGCCATGCAACCATGAAAACCAATGTGCACTGTGACTGATACCTTGGCTACTTTAATCTGTGATGAGCAACAGTGAGACTAAGTTTGCATTCCTTGTTCCTCTGGAGCATCCTTAGGATGTGTCTCAGTGAAATCACTAGAAAGGTACTTTTGCATACACCACTTTTTAAAATTAGCATCACTATCAGAATGTAGATACTTTATTTTTTCCTTTTTCCCTCTCCTAATTTTTCTTTTGCCCTGTATTAGTCTATATTTTTCTTTTTTCCCTTTTTTTCCCATCTCCTTCTCCCTTTTGCTTCATGTCTCCCCTTTTTTTCCTTTTCCCTTTCCCTTTCCAGTTGCCTATTACTATTATTCAAGCCTTTCTCAGTTGAAACTCACACTGAACTCAGAATGGGAAAAATGACCACAAGAACCACAGGAGCCAAACAGGACTTGTCCATTTAAATAAGAATACCAGAAAGATGCAAGGAAATTCCTGTGATTTCCTCCTTCAGTGGCTTTCAGCAGAGGTAATTCAGGCATTTTCCTGGGGAGGAGATACTGTCAAAGATGCAGAGCTGCCATCACATCCCTAATTTGCTCACACTACAGCTCAAGTCTGTTTTGGAGGAATGATGTTGGGTGGGACAATCAGTCCTGAAGTTCTGGAAGGACAGTAGCTCCTACTGCAGCAGTGTCCACAAGTGCCATTTTGTCCAACATAATTTTCCAGAGGGAGCTGGTGCTAGGGAAAAATAGCAAACCAGACCAGAACATGTGGTTGCTCTTGGTTGTCATGAGCACACACTGCCCAATCTTGAGCAAGAAGCATCTTCAGGACAAGAGGAAATGGCTTCAAGTTGGAGCAGGGGAGGCTTAGATTAGTATTGGGAAAATTTTCCTCACTGGAAGGGTGGTCAAACGTTGTAACAGGCTGCCCAGGGATGTGGTAGAACCACCATGTAGGAGGGATTTAAAACACTGTAGATGTGGTGGGCGGGATGTGGTTTTGTGGTGGATTTGGCAGTGAGGGGTTAAGGGGTGGAGTGGGTGACTGTAGCAGTCTTTTCCAACATTAATGATTCTGTGATTCCAAGGAAGACTGTTCTGCTCTCTGAGCACAGCTTATTTAAGATGACATGCACGTAGACATGGCACATCACCTGAGAATCCTGAAGGACACCACCATGCCCTCCAAGCTACACAGTCCAGTAGGGACTTAGAAAACTTAAGTATTTAAAAATGTGCCTAATCTTTTTGCACACAAGTTCATAGTCACATCTCAGACAATGGGCTTCCAGTGCCAGCAGGAGATGGGCTACCAGTCCAAGTGCACAGACAATGCACAGCAGAGCCCTTTTCTGCTTCTGTGGGCTGCTGGGCTATTGGAGATTTAAGATGTCAGATGTCATTGTGTGGACCTGTGATGTGTGGACACTTTTCAACACAATCTGTGCTGTTACATTGATTAAACTATTTCAGTTATCTGGGTTATCAGACCACAAGGCCAAGTCATTGATTCATTGCACAAGGGTAAAGGAAAAAAGGTGGGCATTTATTTTCCCTGGTTTCATCCCCTTATCACTGCAATCAAATTAATATATTATTTTTACATTTGCAAGACACAAAGGCTTTTATTTTTCACACACATTTAGAGAGAATTAGCTGGTTATTTAAGGTCTGAAACTCTTTATTCAGCTCAAAACCATGAAACTGCAAAATTTTAAGTACCCTTGGGGCAAGCTGTTCTGGCTCAATTTTTGAGAAAGAGTGAATTTAATTGTTACATTATTTTATATCTGATACTTCCTGAGTCCGTCTCTTGCTCAGTGAAAAAAAAACAACAAAAAAAATCTAATATTTGATAAGGTTTTCACTGATAGGACAGGATTTAAATATATCCAAACAGATATTTATATCTCAGAAAACTAGAAAATATAAAAAGGCAGGAAAAGATTATTAGAATGAGAAATTTAATGGTGTTTTAAGTTTTTTTGGAAAAACATAGACAAAAACATATCTAAGTAAAGTAGTGCCATTGAGTGTAACAATTTAGAACTAGCTAAGGAAAAAATTTAGATATTTTTAATCTTTTTTCTTCCTTTTTACATCTACTTATATCCTAAGACCTCAAAGTTAGAGGGAGTGATTATAACATGCAGAAACAGAGCTCCAATATATTGGCTTTGAAGTCTGTGGCAAATTTCCTATTAACTGATAAAACCACAGGCAGTGAGGCAGCTTGGTGCTTGGTCTGTCCTGCAGACCCAGGGTCTCACAGACTCAGCTTTGTAAGAAGATGAACCAATACAATCAGGTTATCAAATACCTGTCTTCAACAAGTGTAACAAAATTATTAACTTTTAAATAAAACAATGGCAATTCACACCAAAAAGAATACAATTTTATCTATCCATGAACTGTTACATGGGTTATATGTGTACATCTTCACTTGCAGGTAGTTAAGAAAGTATGAACTTCAATGGATGGACAAATCAAGTTCACCCTTTTCAGACTCAAGTCTTATTGCCTTTATGGTGTTTCCCCTTTCAGAGAAATGCAGCTTAAGCTTTGGACCATGTGCCTGAAGGTGGGGAGGGTACTATCGAATCAAAGCCTTCCATTTTGCAGACATGGGCCTAGGTGGTTAAGAAAATGGTGTAAAAAGTGAGAAATTTGGTCCCAGTCCAGACATAATTTTCTTCTATATTTAAGACAGTGAAAAAGTCTCTTGTTCCACACTGGATCCTGAATATCAGTTACCTGTGCCTCTTCACATTGCACAGAAATCAAGGTAAAAAATCTGTGCCTCCTTGTCTCAGACAGGTACATGGTTTCTTTATCTTTCTTATGTGATAGATGTTTTTGGCCAAAGGTTTTCAGAACCTCTGCCTTCTCTTTCTGCTCTACTGATCAGTCTGTGCTTTGGTAGGTAGGGGGATAGAGCAGCTCTTCTCTGGGCTGGGAGGTAGATACAAGTCTCTTCTCCCTGCAGAAATGTGCTGACTTCATGCAAAGGAGTTTTCACCTTCTCTGACCCCATTTCCAAATGTCCTCTCTGAGCCTGCTGCTTGACCTGTGCATTTCTGATAGAGGAAGCTGTAGTTTCTTCACAGCAACAAATTGCCTTACCACTCACACTGGAGCACTTTAGAATAAACTCTAAATGTCAAAGTATGCTTGAGACTGTGCTCCAATTCAGAGAAACTGATTAAAGTTCAGATAGGCCTTCAAAACTGTCCAAAATCCGCCCAGAGTCCTACCTAACAAAAAGCAATCAATATAAACTTGAATTTTAGATATTAAAGCTGTGGGAAATGAGATTACAAAAA